>PVKM010019173.1:0-24435 GCA_004027735.1 Carollia perspicillata | reverse complement strand
GGGCGGTTAAGGCCGCCCAGAACGGCCGGACCTCCTCAGGCCGCCGGGTACCACTGGGGTGTCCCTATGCCCCGCGCCCAGGGACCAAGCCGGGGAAGTTACCCCAGAGCCAGAGGCGCAAAACCTGGGGGAGGTAAGCGTCTTCCGCGCCTTCCTCACCCGCGGCCAGAGAAACGCGGTCGGGCTCACGAGCCACCTGCCGAAAACACCAGTTTCTTCTGCAGATCTCAGGTCCCAGGACTGGTTCCAACCGCTCCTCCCCAGCAGCTCAAGCTGCCCGCCTTAGTTGCGGCCAAGGCTTGCTCCTATTGGGCAGCAGTCCCAGCTATCGACCAATACCGTCTCTTCTTATTCCTTTGGTTGCCGTTGACTGAAAGAGCGGTAATCTCATTGGCTGATCCTTCGCAAACTGACTAGGCGGGATCTCGCGCGCAGAACTCATACAATTGGTACAAACAAGCCGTCAGTCATTCAGCCTTCAGCTCCTAAACAGAAGGGCGGGGTAAGGGTTTTACCGCTCTTAATTTGAACTTCTGGCGGAAGAAAAGTAAGAAAAGGTTTCTCTGTACATTTTGGAAATAAGATGCAAGTATTAAAACTGTGGTTCCTGCCCTGGCTGGTGTGGCTCAGTGGATTAAACGCTGCGGACCAAAAGGTCCCCACGATTCCCAGGCAGGGCACAAAGGCGTGGGAGAGTCAATTCATCCATGTTTCCGCTCTCTTTCTCCCTTCCACTCCTTCTATAAATAAATAAAATATTTAAAAAGAATGAATAAAACTGTGGCTCCTGTTTGGTAAAGGAACTGTCCAAGGCTGGTAGCTAATCCAATCATTTCAAAATATTGCTCCCTGAAATCAGAGCGTATGAAGAGATGTGGGAAAATCCCGTTGGTAGAATCCTGTAAAAGGATATAGACTCTATATGCTTCCTTGAGGCTAAAGAACGCATGCAAAATAATTTACTTAACACGATCTAAGTCCCAAACTACTGCAATAAATTGCCTGCTAGTAAACTATCGTCACATCACTAAACGGCAAATATTTTTCAAGTATCGCCCAAAAGATGAAATCTCGCTAAAATCTAACCCTCGGCACAGACCACATTGCCAAAATTTTATTTACTCAGCTGCCAATTTTCAATGGAATTGGTAGGTAGTAACGGGGAGCATTTAAAAAAGTTGAAAACCGTGACTAATCCAACGACTTTTCAGTGTTTTTCTCTTCCCAAGCTGTCACCAAAACCAGATTAACATTTATACTTTTTTCTTGCTATAGGTACTGAGCTTTAGCATGGGTAATATGAGGCGAAAGGAATTTTCTTTTGTAAATGAGTATGCTATGGATTAGAGGGTAAAACATTTTCAGCGAGTCTCACTGTTACGTAAGTACTACATGTTCAATGCAAAACAATTGGAAAATATTTTAATTAGAAAATTATAGAGGCAAAAAAAGTCTCTCCAGAGAAGTCATTATTAACTGTTTAAAATCTTCATCTATCTAAATTTAGATATAGATGGGGTCTTGATTTAGTCTTAAAATATATCTGAGTGACTTTCCATGTTAACGGATACATAGATACATCGTCAAATACTGAATATTCTTTGAAAAAATTTAAGTGAAAAATTAATAGGTAATATATCCTATGGTAAAAGGAATTTGGACAACACAAAGGGCTACTTAGTGAAATGTATACAGAATGTTTAATAGATGGTTCTGAAAGTATATAAATTCATAATAGACTTAATGGCCATGTTTAGAGAAAGAGAATAAACAAAGCCAGAAATATATAGTCTTGTCTTCAACTTCCAAAAGTTATATATAGTTATAAGGAAAGTGTTGGTCGTGTTCCTTTTAAGGGTGAAATTCACATCTTTATGTATGATTGATTACTTAAATGCCAACCTTCCTATTGACTTGTGGAACCTAAGGCGATTCATTTGATGTGAATCCTGAGAAGGAATTTACCTGCTGAGATGGATTCCCATGGTCAACCAAGGGCCTAAGTTTTATAAATAATAAGAGCTGACTTACTGTGTGCTCACAGGAGCTTCACACATATTCTGCAGACCAAGAAGAGCTTCCTGCTCTAAGCCCTGTTTGCTTCTGTTCCTGTACCTTGACTCCCTTATGTCAAGAGAGTTCCCAAGACCTGCCCTGTCCAATCAGCACTGTTCCATAATGACCAATCAGGAGTGGAAGGGAGTGATTACAAAGGAGCTTGAGAAAACTTTAGGAGTTCATGGATATGTTCATTGTCTTGATTATGGTGAGGTATATATCAAAACATCAAATTGCACACTTTACACATCTGTAGTTTATTATGTGACAATTATACCTCAAAAAATGCTTTTAAAAACCAGAATCGTGGGACAGGAGTGAGAAGAAGGACTGATTGCATGTGCATAATAGAACTTCCCAGCGTCAAGATAATGTTCATTACCTTGTTGAAGTTTGGGTTATTCATGTGTAGGCATTTGTCAAAACGCATTGAATGGTATATTTAAGACTTGTGCATTTTACAACATGAAAATTTACCTGCCTATCCCCCAAACACCCCTATAAACAGATACTAAACTTGTTTAATATAAATGCTGAATGAACTATTTTGGAATGAAGTATATTGATGCTTAAAATTTTCCAATCCATAAAAAAGTTAGGATGGATTAATGGGTAGATAAGAGTCACAGATAGACTGATAAGTTTGTGATGACATAAATAGAGTAAATTGTTGTAGATTTGGGTGGTGAGTGGGGTGTCCACAGTATAATTCTACTGAGTTTTCTGTGTATTTGAAAATTTTTATAAATAAATGGCAGGGAAAAATTAAGCACAGGGCCTTGGAAGATATCCTGTGTAAAGTGAGTGGCCCTGGATATTAAGCTTTATTACTTTCACAGTAAATCCACCTCTGCCTCTAGGTCTGCCAGAGTGTGAATAATTAATCTTCAAGGGAGGATTTTCATTGTAAGTCCAAGAGTAATGACAATAGGATTTTAAAGAGGAAAATAGTAGAACCTAGTGAAAAGTTCTAGAAAAGAATCATCTTAATATTTTTTTAATACTCGCCCAGGGACTTTTTTTTTTCATTGCTTTTAGAGAGAAAGGGAGAGAGAAACATCTTATAAATGCTGAAGGGGATGGGACCTGTAAACCTAGGTATGTGCCCTGAGAATCGAACCCGAAACACTTTGGTTGCAGGACAACTCCAACCAACTGAGCCACACTAGCCAGGGCTAGAAAAAAATCATTTTAACCCCTACCGGTGTGGCTCAGTTGGTTGGGTGTCATCCTGAAAAGCAAAGGGTCACTGGTTCAATTCCTGATTCCCAGTTAAGACACATGCCTGGGTTGTGGGTTTGGTCCCCGGTTGGGGTGCAAGAGAGAGGCAGCTGATGGATGTTTCTCTCTCTCTCTTTCTCCTTCCTTTCCCCTCTCCCTAAATAATAAATAAATTTAAAAAATCATTTTAAATGCTCAACCTGTCCATGTTTGTTCTACATTTTTTATTTATAAAATCATGTTCTAGGTTTAAAAAAAAAAGAGCTACAAAAGAATACAAATCAGCCATAATTTTATTCTCCAGAGATGATTACTAGAATGTAAGCTCCAAGTGTATTTTGTTTATTGTGTCTCCTTAGTGATTGGAACAACACCTGTCATGCTTGCTGTTGAATGAATGGAGACGAGTTCTGGGGGGCTGATATTTAGAGGTAGGGTTAGTGTATGCTATGTAAGGCATACACCATGAGCAAAGGTAAAAATTCGGAACAAAAGGACCACACGCAGGAGATATGGGTTTGAGTCTAGCAGAGATTAAAATCTGGGAATTCCTAGACTAATATATTTTGTTTGTCCTATATGGCATTAAAATAATTTTTGATTAGATGCTAACCTTTAAAAACATGAACAATTTACAGAGAAATATGATTTTTCAGCTTCTTTTGACAAGATGGAAAGCTCTGGAAACATTGGGATCCCATTCCTACATGATAAAAGGCTGGAGCTGAGCAGAGGCTGTCCTTAACTAAGCTCCTCTGTTCACTGAAGTCCCCTCCAGGCTCAGCTTACTCTCAAAGGTTTCCCTGGAGACACTGTAGGCATTAGAGATTGCACTATCTGATCGGAGAACTCTGGGACCCCATATTGGAAGTAAGGTTGGGGCAGAGCAACAAGGCCATAGGTATCCGAATAGGGAGTTTATATTTCATTGAATGGGCTAGAGGAAGAATTAAACATTGTTGCTCAGTTACCCCTATTGTATAACAAGTCATCCCAAAACTCAGTGGCTAAGACAATAATAATTTATTTAGATCACAATTTTGTTAATGAGCAATTTGCTCTGGCTCAGTTTTGTGGTTCTTCTGGTCTTGACTCACTCAGTGTGTGACTGGGTCAGCTGTTGGCCCAGCTACTGGGCCAGGTGGTCTAGTGTGACCTCAGCTGGGACAGGTTGTTTCCAGTCCATGTGGTCTCTCATCCTCCAGCATACCAGCCCTGTTCATGTCTGGATGGGGACCCAAGACAGGGAAGGGAGATTTGTAAGATCTCTTGAAGCTTCGTCTTGGAATAGGCACACCATCACTTCTACATTTTTATTGGACAAAGCCAGTCACAATGCCAGCTGAGATTCAAATGGTGAGGAATTAGACTCCACCTTGTTTTCATTAAAAAAAATCACTTGTGGAAAGTTTTAAGCGTATTCAGAAAAGAAGAGCATATAAACCATTATGTACCCATCATTCAGATTGAACAGCTGCCAACTCATAGCTAATCTTATTTTATCATTTTCTTTACAATTATTCCTCCTCCCCCTGGATTATTTTTAATCCAATCCCAGTTTTATAATTCAATCATTTATAAATGTTTGTAGGAAAGAGTATTTTTTTCTCTTCAATAGAAGTGTAACTAATGTACAATAATACATTAGTTTCATGAATAGACAGACTCCACCTTGTGATGGGAGGAGCTGCAAAGTCACAGTCCCAACAGGTGTAAATACAGAGGGAAATACTTTTTAAAAAGAACTTTATTTATTTTGAAAGAGAAGGGAAGGGAGGGAGAAACAGAGGGAGGGAGAGAAATATTGATGTGAGAGAGAAACACCAATTGGTTATCTCTGGTACATGCCCCAGCTGGGGACAGACCCAGGCATGTGCCCTGACTGGGAATTGAACTGGCAACCTTTTGCTTTGCTGGACGATGAACTAACTGAGCCATACCAGTCAGGGCAAGAGAGGTACAGTTTTTTAAAACATTTATCGCAGTCAATATCAGAGGTGTATTTTTGACAGTATCGTTTGGAGCAGGATATGCTCTGCATGACTAGAACCATTTTCTCTTTGTGACAGAGAAATGCTGCTTCCCCGCAGCCATAAATAACTCATGCCAATGGATAGGGGAGAGAAAGATGCCGGCTTGCACCTCTTCCAGCTTCTTGTTCAGGGATCCCTCAGTTTCCGTTTCAATCCTCAGCTCCATAAAAGTTAGACAGTTTATCTAAGATTTCTGTGAATGAATGAACAGAGTGTTAGATAAGAGAAGGGAGCTGAAGGTCAAGCTAGAAACACGGAGATGTTCTACACTGCACAGCAGGGTAGAAACTACACTCCCTTTGGTCCAGCTGGAGCCTAAACCACCATCTGCGTGCATGTCTTTGTGATTTGAAGTTCCCTCTTTCTTGGTCAACTTCTCAAATACAAGTAGCTACTCAAATAAAAAGGAGGGCTAAATTCACATCTTAGTGTGGATTAGTCTCAGGTATTAGATTCTCTAATACCAGGCAGACCCTGGGTTGTAAGGGAACCTAGAACAGGAAGGGAGGGAGGGAGGGAGGGAGGGAGGGAGGGAGATGAAAGGGCGGGCAGTAATCTACCTTCCCAACCCACTTTAGACTAAACAATGTCCCTTAGCACAGGGCTTCTGAAGTCCTGTACTGTTGACACTTGGGCTGTAGAATTCTTTGTTGTAGGGGGCTGTCTTCTGCATTGTAGGATGTTGAATAGCGTCTACCTACTAGATGCCAGTAGTATGCCCTACCCCACCCCATCTCCCCTGAGTTGTGACGACCAAAAATATCTCCAGGCATTGCCAAATGTTTCCAGAGGAGCAAAATCACCCCTGCTGTGGACCACAAAGGAAATCTTTCACACATCTGAAACACATGTGGCTCATGTTCTTTAGAGCAGAGAGGAGCCTACCACTAACACGGGGACGCGTGGAGGGCTCATATGCCCGACAATCATCAATGATCTTCTGCAACTCCAAAGGGCACTCTTCACCCAGTGGCTCCTGGTACTGGCCCACAGCCACCAGCTGGTAGATCTTCTCCGAGTTACAGCCTACCGTGGAAACAACAGGATGGAAGGCTTACCCATTGCTCTGGCACTCACACGTCCCTCTGGATGATGGTGGCTGGCATGAGAAGTAGGGACTTTGAGTACTGAAGAAACAGGAGCTTCTAATGACTTCACTGACTGGCCCAGGAGGTGCCCACGTTGGAGAACAAAGCACCCAGGACAGCACTGATGGGGATTTTCTAGTCTGTTGGAAAGGGACCCTAGCATCACCTGAGCTAGCCTTCACACTGGTTACCTTCAAACGGGATCTTCCCAGTGACAATTTCCCAGAGGACAATTCCAAAGCTGAAAGAAAACCAAGAAACTGAGTAATCATAGTGTTTCTGTTTTTCTATGCCCCTTAGCCATTTCTAGAAACTTCAGTGAACTTTCTGATTGCCACCCAATTCCACTCAATAGACTAGATTATGATGGTCCTTGGATGTGGAGTTTGACTTGGACTTTCCTGTTCTGTTCATCTGAGCTAGCGTCTGTGTCAGAACAAGAACATACCTGTATATTTCATCTTTTATGTCATATTTATTATACACATTTTCCAGTCTTTCCGGCGAGACATATGCTGAGGAACTGATTCTCTTTGCTTCTTTCCTCTTAGTTGCTCTACTGATGGAAGTCTTAGTTTTGCTCAACTCAAATCCTGAAAGCTAAGTAGAGAGGTGAATAGAAGGAGATGGAAGGAAACAACACTGGTCTCGGGTTGGGGTAGTGGGCAGGAGGTTGGTGCCACACGTGACTGCCATCGGATGTTCTTTTCACCTCAAGAAGTATCTCCAGTGGAGTCTTCTGTCTGTGTGGCTACCCTACTGGCAGGCATTATGGGTTCAGTGTACTGTATTTTGCCGTGTATAACGCACACCTATATTTTTGGCCCAAACTTTCAAGAAAAAAAATCTTTCGCTTTAATTTTTAAATTCAATTACTTATTTATTTACATTTAGAAGCAAAACTCATATTCCAGGGTATTACTTTGCATATGGATATTGTTATGGCTTTCTAGAGCTACACTATTAATACATAAGCATAAATGAAAGAATTAAAAATATTTATATAGATACAGGACTAGTACTACCCATGTATAATGTGCATCCTTTCTTTCCCCTCAAAAATTTGGGCAAAAACATGTGCATTATACGCAGCAAAATATGGTATTAGGGTACACTGACCAAGAGAAACACAGAGTTTTCTTCTCTATAAAATGGGGTGGTGAAGATTACTCTAGATCACCGTCATAGAGCCCCTGTAAGACTTGGGAAGTTGTAGCTGCTCTGGTGTTACTGTGTTCGACACAGGGCTTTCTCACGTGAGGACTCGACCGCACTAAGCGAGGGAGGACAGAGGTGCACAGAGCTGCATGGCTTGCTTTCTCTCAGAAGCGGATGAAAAAATGCCATAGGTGCATCCCCTCTGTTCTATCTGACCCTACAAAAGAGCCAGCCTGTTCCTTTGGGTTTTACATGACAACTGTGAGTAACCCCCATTGACCCTGCATGGCCAAGGCCATGGTCTTAAAGAAGCAACAGCACAATTAATGGGAGCAGATGCACACCTTGCTCCGTGCACACCTGTCATTAGTACCACCTGTGTGCAGAGGGCTGCCAGCCCCGAACTCAGTCCGATGTGCAAATCTAGGGGCAAGGTCAGGAAAAGGATAAGACATTCAGAGGGTTCATCCCCTTTCCATGACATGTCTGCTGAGCGCTGACATCCTCTGACATTTGGCACCATGATACCACAGACAAAAGGCTGAACAGCACATGTCGTAGTCAGGAGGGACGAGGACTGTGAGTGATGCAGACACGGTGCTTCTGGAGCACTTACAACACACTGCAAGGAGGAAAGGCCCAAAAGGCGGGAAAGACCTGTCTTCTGTTTTTTGAGGGCTGTCCCTGACATTCATAAGGCTGGAAGAAAGCCATCTATGGATGACAAAAGAAAATATTCTCTTAGCATTTGGGAATTGTGGACATTGAGTGACGCCCTTTCTCGTCTGTATGAGAATCTGACTTTTTAGTTCCATTCACCTGGGAACTTGATAAAGGCAGACTGTCACCTATGCTCCTAAGTAATATTATTGGTGACAAAAAATGGTCACTGATTGGCAAATGCTTATGGACGGTGGGTATGGGGACTACGAAGAGCTGATAGGGATGCTGGGCCTTGTGGAACGCCCCTTGTGGGGACACTTGAAGATACGCCTGAGGCGTTGTGATAAGATAATACTGACTTCTGTGGGTCATGAGGCTTCTAGGGCTAGAGGGACCCACAGCCACCCGAGGGGAGCGCCTTTCTCTAGCACCCGGGGCAGGGCAAAGAGAATATCTCCTGGATAACTGTGGGGACTCCCTCAGCTGCCCTGCTGGCAAGCTCTGCTCCCTGCACAGTAACCTTCTAAGTGATTCCAAATGCAAAGTGTGGCCTTGTGTTAGTCCTGTAAGTCCAAATGCCTAGCTGGACCTGGTGTGTATTGGAGGAACGTAGAAGTGGTGCCCAGGCATCGAAAGGGAAAAGACTCAGCGCATCCCTGCTAAGTGGGCGGTGAGGGAAGACGGGCATTATAACAGCAGGCAGGATTGAGTCTGTCCTATGGAGGGCACATGGAAAGCTGTCCAGGCAGGGAAACATTTGAGTTCAGTTCCAAGGTTAAGGCAGAGAAACAAGGAGGCACAGCTTTTCTGGGAAACAGGTGTCCCTTTCCCAGCACCAAACATGAGGTGCATGAGTCACAGAAGTCAAACTCAAAGAGCCCCCGGAAGGTCATGCTCACCTTCACTTGGTAGCTGCTGGTTACCAGAAAGTTCGTGCTGTTGATGTTCCTGTGGAGTTCCGGGGTTTCTGAATGGTGCAGCCTGACACAACCAAAGGCGGGGTGCATTAGTGCCCTTTGCACACACCTTCCTGGGGGCCTTGGCAGTCATTGCCATGATGATGAGGCTGATCAGTACCATGACTTCCTCATGGGTGGCTATCCATCCACAGCCGGGACAAGGGGGAGAGGGACAGGGACAGATGGGTACAAAACTCCTAGACACTTTGAGCTATCTAGAAGGGTGAAGGGGCTCCAGTGCCCATGGACATTCCTCTGTAGATGGCAGCTGTAAACAGCAAAGTAAGCCAGATGGGGGGTGAGTGCACAGAGCTGCTTAGAAGGATCTGAGGCCACCTAGATGGTGCACTGACAGCGCCCCCTACAGCTCCAAACTACTTCGCAGAAAACTCACCAGTGCAGGGAATTAACATTAACTGTTAATTAACATTAGTCATTAATTATATATAAAATAAATAGCTAGGGCTATATTTGTAAAAGTATGGACTATGTGGCATGCAAGATGACATAGTAAGAAAATTGTTCTCCTTTTAAGTTAAGATTACATTAAGGAGGGAGTCTCAGTTTGGTGTCAGGTGTCTTTAATACCTCCCCAAATCTCCTTTGTACAAAGGAAGTGTGGGTCTGAATTATAGACCGGCAGGCAGCATTATCCAGACAGAATTTAGTGACATTGTTTTGGTTTCAGTTATGGTCACCTATTTGTGGCAGGTGATTCTGGTTTTGGATTTATGATAGTAATAGAAAGTGTCCTTTTCTTTTATTTGTTTTTTTTTTTAATAGTGAGCTAATTTAAGGACATTATTAAGGAAATAATACTGGCAGAATTGTGGATATGGTAAAAATCATGAAAGTGGCTTGTGAATGACTGACCTGGGGGGAACCCTGAGTCCCCCCACAGAAACTATAGAGTCTGCATGTAAGAGTAGGGTGAGTTGACAGATAAAATAAAGGACACCCAGTTGATTTTGAAGTTTTGGTAATCAATGAATTTTTTTAGCATAAGTATGTCCCAAAATTGCATGGGACATACTTCTACTAAAATTATTTTATGTTATCTGAAATTTCAGTAAAAGTATGTCTTATGTAATATTTGGGATATATACTTATATTTAAAAAATCACTATTGCTTATCTGAAATTCAAATTTAATTGAGCATCTTGTATTTCTCTTCACTAAATCTGGCGATAGTGAGTAACTCTTAAGTAAGGCCTATCCAACTCAACGAGGGCAGCCTTCAGTTTTGTGATCCGGTGGTTCACTGGGTTGAGCGTCCCTTCCCCTCCTGTCTAGGGTGTTATAATCAGACTAAGGAACAACACAGCTTAAGGAAGCGGAGACTACCTGGGGCTCCTGGCCTGCTCTCTCACCATCTCTGGGACTATCAGTAGGGGAGGTAGGCTCATTCTGTTCGTCCTGGCAGCTTTCAACCCGTATGGTACCTGTACAAGCCTCTGGCTGCTTCCACGATCAGGATGATGCGCTTAGCAAAACTGAGGTCCTTTTTCTGATCCAGCAGCTCCCTCAGGGTCCCAAGCTCACAGTACTCCATGACAATGGAAAATTGAGGTGGGGTCACTGAAAGAAAGAAGATCAGCCCCACTGAGAGGTCCTTACTCTGCATCCATCTCCCCCTGTCTCTACAGAGACAGACTTGGCTCCACACTGTTTCTCTCCCACCTTCTACCCACTTCTAACACAGTTTGCATCTTGACCTCATTGAATGGGTCCAATACCCACAGAGTCCCTACACCTCATATTCTTCGTCATATTCTTCTTCGTGATTATATATTTCACTTAGTTATCTGTCATGCCTCCCCCACTCAGGTGTAAGCCCCCAGAAGGCAAGATCTGTTTTGTTCACACACTGCTCACAAAGAGCTTCGTGAATGTTTGCGGAAGGAATGAATCATGCACATACCACGGGGGTTGGTGAGGGGAGGTCAGACCAGAGCACAGGTCCCAGGTCATAGGCCTGAGATATAAGAACCCACACACAGAATGGGTCAGTCATCTCAGCTGCCACCCAGCATGACAGACATCACTGGAAGTTTTCCTTTAGTTCCCTGAGGCTGTGGAGGAACTTCTAGAAGGGATAAGACAGGAGTTGCTGTGTCCCCTCTATAGGTAAGAGCAATAAAACATAACCCACAGGAGAGGACATGCTATGAGACAGAATTCAGCCACATTAAAAAATAAAGATTAAAAAGAACCTGATGCATGAGGTTCTTGGTAAAGGGGCAGATCAATTGAGATTTTAGGTTTGGTCTACACTAATAATGATCAAGGGTAGATTCCTTATTCTGGTCAGTCAGCTTTATAATGTTTTATTGCAACAAAATGCACCCATCACTCAGGCAAGCATCTGAACAAGACCCCCTGGGTTGCCAGTGGACTGGTAGGAAAAGATGTGGCCACATTAGTGCAAACCAGCCCTTGGGCTGAAGCCAAATTTAAGCCATCCTTTCCTGGAAGGGGATAGGAACCTATACCATGGGATATAAAACAATTAACACTGATAATAACAACACCATGTAAATCCCACTCTTTCAGCTGTTCTTGAAAAATGCAATGCATTCTAACATGGAAGGTATATGACAGACCACAAAAGGAGGACCAAACCCAGAAGCATTCCTCACCTGTTTCATCAATGCAAATCCCAAATATACGCAGAATGTTAGGAGAATCAAACTTCTTCATGGTTCTGATCTCATTATTGAAAATGTGCCTCACTTCTCTGTGGGGATAAAAAAGGACAATTAGGATTCCAGGACCGGAAGGTCCCTTAGAGAACATTTAGTGTAAGGACCACCTGTATGTGGGGGGGACCTGAGGGCTAGGGAACATCTCCTAGGGTGAGAACTTGTGCTGCAATGAGTTTGGCCATTGACGTCAGAGTGTGGAACCCCTCAGATGTTTGGTGGCAAAATTAGCATGTATGATACATGCTACAACATAGATTTACCTTGGAAATAGCATGCTAGGTGAAAGGAGCTAGGTCACATACCATATTATTCCATTTATATGAAATATCAGGAACAAGCAAATCCAGCCCTCGCTGGTGTGGCTCAGGGGACTGAGTGTTGGTCTGCAAACCGAGAGGTTGCTGGTTGGACTACCAGCCAGGGCACATGCCTGGGCTGCAGGCAACTGATCGATGTTTCTCTTGCACATCGATGTTTCTCTCCCTCTCTTTCTCCTTCCCTTCCCCCCTCTCTAGAAATAAATAATAATAAATAAAATCTAAAAAAAGTATTAAAAAGAAAAGAACAAGCAAATCCATGGAGATGGAAGGTATATTAGTAGTTGTCTAGGGCCAGAGGTGATGGGGGTGAGAATGTATGGGGAGTGACCGCTAATGGGTATAGGATTTCTTTCTGGGATGACAAAAATGTTCTAAAGCCACTTTATGGCATTATATTAAAAGCCATTAAATTATACACTTTAAATGGGTGAATCTTATGGTATGTAAATGATATTTCAGTAAAGTTGTTTAAAAATACTATCCTAATCAAAATTTCAATGTATACACTGAAGAATGTGTTACTTATTCAGCTTAGTCAACCTGAGAAAGAAGAGTCAAGAGGAGGACTAGATAATGAGAATTACTACAAAGTCATAATAAAACAAAACAGAACAAAACACAGGGTTATCAGCTCAAAGACAAAGTGACCAGTGGAATAAAGTAGGTCAGAGCCAGATCCGTGTCTAAACAGAAACTGAACAAACAATGAACGTGGCACCAGAAATCAATGGAGAACATTTACTAGATGGTATAGAGAAAATAGACTCACTGTGTACAGATAAAAACAAAACTAGGCCCTATATCATATGACATGCAAAGGCGATTCCAGGAGGGTGAAAGCCTAAAAGGGAAAGATAAAACTGCAAAGTTCACAGAAGAAATCTAGAACACCTACGGGTGGGGAAGGGCACCTCAAGAACACAAAAAAACTTTGGTTGAACCGATAACTTAAAAATTTAAGATGTCTGTTGATGGACACCACCGACAAAATTAAAGTATAGAAAATACGATGACCTTTGCAATATCTAAAGCTTATAAATGATTAATTTCCACAATACATGAGGATCTTCTTCAAACTAACAAGATAAAAATGGCAACTGTGATGCGGGCCTGCGAACCAAAGGATTGCAGTTCGATTCCCAGTCAGGGCACATGCCTGGGTCTCAGGCCAGTTCCCAGCAGGGGATGCATGAGAGACATCCATACATTGATATTTCTCTCCCTCTCTCCTTCCCTTCCCCTCTCTAAAATTAAATAAATAAAATCTTTTTTTAAAAAAGGCAACTGTGACAGAAGGAAGGGCAGAGGATTTGAACAGGCAATACAGAGAAGTGGAAGCCCAAATAGCTAAGGCATATGAATAAATGTTCGAATTCATTAGTAAACAAAAATGCAAATTAAAATAACTATAAGATGTTACTTTATAACCATAAGGATGGCAAAAATTAGAAACTTGGCTAATACCAAGGGTATGTGGAGACATGTAACCATGAAGCTCTCACATACTGCTGGCGGGAGTATGGGCCTGTAACCGCTCATCCTGAAGACTGACCTGGAAGCACTCAGTCAATTTTACATCCACATGCCCTGTGATCCATTGGTTCCTCTCCTGGCAGCACAGCCTGAAGAAATGCTTATACAGGTCCACAAAAGGGTATTTACAGTAGTATTATTTTTAGTGGGAGAAAGTTAGAAATCAGTTGGGTTCCATCATTGGAAAAATAGGTAAAATATGGATCTATACCAGTCGGCCATCAGGAGGAAAGGGCTACAAGTATAATACATGTTCCATGATGCTGAGTGAAAAAGGTAAGAATAGTAGGCAACAGAGTTATAACACTGCCATCTGTGAAAGTTAAAATTCACTCACATACAATAACATACATTTTGCAAAAACACATACAAACAAAACATGCTTTATTGTCTGTGGAGGGGATGGGGAACTGAGAAACAGAAATGGAAGGGAATAAATTTTTTTAAATAACTAAATTCATGAATAAAAGAGAGAAGTCTGTGGAACTGAAGGAAGTCATGCATTTAAGTCTGGGCTCTGCTCCTTAAGAGTAGAGGGCAAGTCATATAAAGCTTTGGGGCACAGTTCCCCCACCTGAAAATGGAGAGAGTGTGCCTCTCTCCTTGGGGAGTTATAGGGAGGAAGTGGAATGATACACGAGAGAACTATACAAAATGACTTACCCAATGTTTCTGGCCTGGATGTTTTTGAATACTTTTATGGCCACTGAAGATTGATAGTATTTTCCTTTAAAAACTTTGGTGAATTCATTTTCCCTTAGTGGGATCGCATCGAGTTCTGAAATCTCTTCCTTCTTAATCTCCTTGGTTTGATACTCCGGGATCTTCTCTACACGTCTCTTTAAATCTGACCGTATGACCAAAGGAAATAAAGAGTCAATGAGCTGAGGAAGGCGTCCTATGGGAAGAGGTGTCTTAGTATTCGTGTGAGCGGGAAGCTCTATGCCATGAAGCAAAGCTGGCCTGGAGCAACCTTGGAGCTTCTGATTGACCCATCCTGGGGGAGAGGTTCCCGTGCCTCTGAGCGATCAGAAGAGGCACTGGATGGTTATCAAAAATATGTCATGCACTTCCTTTCCCTCCTCTTCAAATCCCGTCTCTGCAGCCTAAACCTCCATCTCAATCCATCTCTCTCATTTTGGAGTTCTTACTCCTACTGCCACTTGAACTTGGCACTTGAACATTTAGCATTGTGTCTAGTCATTTCAATTCTAATTGAATACACACTTCAAGCTCAGTAATTCCACTGCTGGTACGTGTTCACATGTCTCTCTCTCCTATCCTCTGCTCTGTGGCTGTGAGCTTCTGAAAGGCAGGGTCTTTCTCTGCATCTTGCTTTTCTCTAGGCACAAGGCTCTGGCATAAAGCAGATACACATCTGTCAGATACAGAGTGATGAAGGAGTATTTTAAATCTGATTTGAATTTGTTCTCGGAAATTCAGCAAATGAAGCTTTGAGGCTATCAGAGGAAGTTGTCAGCACATAGGGAGGTGCTAGAAGATACCTTGCTGGTCAAGAAGCTCCCTTCAAATGCTACTCCACGGACAGAAGCCTGGGCTAGTCAGGAGCACACCTCAAAGCCATGGGCTGTCTCCAGCCATCCAGCCCAGAAAATGGCCAGGGATGGGGGTGGGGGCGGGCTGGATTCCTAGTAAACAAATGAATTCTGGCTTGGGGACAGTCAGAAGTGGCAGGGCACAAGGTAACTCACGGTGCCTAATGGTCTCCATGAGTTTTTTCTTTTCATTCTCAAGGATTTCATCCACGTCGCTTTCCAATTTTTTCATTGAAGCTTCAATACTTTCACTTTCTGCAGGAAAAGAGAGTAGCAAATACTCAGAAGTGCTCATTAAAAGCACATCGAGATTCCCCCCTTTTTTCTTTGCCTTATCACATTCATTGTGGTAGGAATTACACTACAGCTCATGAATATTCATCTTTCTACTTCTAAGCACATAGTAAGGGCCTCGAAGCATGGCCTTGTGACTTGCTTTGGCCCAGAAGAGAAGGGAAAGAAATGCCACAGAAGCTTGTGTCAACATAAAAGTGCTGTGATACTGCAATTCCTGGAAAGGACAGCTACCTTGGAGAGTCTCCTGGACTTTGCCTGACTAGGAAATAAACTTTTCTTTCTTTAAAACACTGAGTTTTAAAAATCACAGTATAATCTAATCTATCCTTATTTGAAGATTATTTATTTATTTATTTATTTTAGAGCGAGGTGAAGGGAGGGAGAGACACATTGATCAGTTGCCCGTCGCACACCGTCAACTGGGGATCTAGCCCACAACCCAGGCATGTGCCCTGACTGGGAATCGAACCAGCAACCTTTCAGCTCACAGGCCAGTGCTTAACTCACCGAGCCATACCAGCCAGGGTATTCTTATTTATATATTCAGAAATACATTTAAAAATTGATGTAAAAAAAAAAACACTATATAGGGTGGCCAACTATCCTTGTTTTCCTGCGCTGAGGAGTTCTGAGGACATGTGACCTTCAGTGCTAAAACCAGGAAAGTCTCTGATGGAGAGAAGTGTGGAGAAATATCCCATCTCATACACTGTGGTAGGAAAGACAACCTCTTTCTTAACCTCTGCAGAGAACAACTGCCAATCTCTCTCAAAATTTAAAATGCCTATACTTTTTGACACAGCAATTAGATCTGCTTATAGGAGATGTTCCTAAAGGTATTCTGAAATGTACTCAAAGATGCTTAAGGCAGGACTATTTACAACTGGGAAAAATTGGACACAACTTAAATGTCCATCAATAGAGAGCTGCTTAAATATATCTGGTCCACATATACCAAGGAATACTGGACAACCCTATGGGAATTTATGTGGAAGGGTATTCAGGATTTAAAGAGGAAAGCAAGAAGCAGAACAGTGTGCTTAGGATGCTGCTGACTGTGTAACAGTGACAACAAAATCTACATACTTCAGTATCTGGAAGGCTATTCAGGTGGGAGAGATTGTGTCTAGGAAGAGAACCGGCCCCTTGAGGTCAAGGGTGAGAGGGTCAAGGGCGAAAGGGGCATTCACTTCTCATGCTGGGCCCTTTTTGTACTCCTTGTACTATGTTAATGTATTCCTTGATTAAAACGTTTCTTAAAAACTGAAAAGAACAGAAAGTAAATCCTGTTCTCCAAGTTGACGGCACCAACATGCCTCCCGCCTCCACCAAGAAGCGGACCAGTAAGTGCTGAAGGTCAGGAAGGCTGAGGGCCACTCCTGCCTTTCAGCTGGGTCAGCCCCTGCACACACACCCCACCCACAATCCCTGATTCTCTTTCTCCCAGTTGGGTGTTTGGTTGGGGGATTCCAGGTGTCTCACTTTCCCCCATCCCCAAAAGGCCCCATTTTGCCCGCAGGTCTCCTCCAGACCGGTCTGTCCTATTGGAGTGTCTCCTGCTGACCTGACTGGGGATGGACCACCCTCCACATCGAGATGGCAGAACCGGTATCCCACTGGGCTCCAGTGCCCAGAGGGTTCATTCAAATGTCCTTCACCCTCTCCTCACCTCCTCTTTCTCCACCCACAATCCTTGCACAAGGGAACAGTTTGGAATTCATAACACAAGGATCTGCAAAGGGGTAAAGAGACCACATTTTTTCGATCCTTCCACTCTGTTCCCTTTTCTGATGGCCCTGGCTCCACTGTCACCGCCTATTCCAACCTAGCCCATGTTTCATCTCCTTAGAGTCTTGTCTTCTACTAAGCCACCTAGTTCAAGGGCCACTCTAGTTCAAGCCACTGCCATCAAACTGGTCTCCTAATTGGGCTCACATTTCTACTCTTGCCCCCTGGCGTATGTTGAACTATTGGTCCCAATTCCTCACTCCTATGTGGCAGTATTATACATCCATACCCCAGCCACAGCTTCATAGTGGGCACACTGTACTTCCCGGCCCCTTCACGCTGGGCTTGGCTATATCACTTGCTTTGAATACGAGAGGACGCAAGTAGAAACTTGAAAGGGGCTGGCACCGCTGGGCTTGCCTTCTTGCATTTCTGCTACAAGAAGGACATTCTCCAGGTACTGACTGCTCCTGTAGCCTTGGCTCCAGAATGAGACACAATTAAACAGACTCAAATTAGACCCACTGCCTGGAGCCAAGCCCACCTGATATCAGGAGAACCCCAATGGGCCCAGATCTGCGAGCAGGAGAATTAATGACTATTGTTTTAAGCCTCTGAGTTCTGGGATGCTTTGTTATGCAGCATTAGTGCGGGAACTAATACATACCACTGCAGTCCATTGCCACAGGACAGCGCACGTGATGCTCCTTCAATACAAAATCAACTCATGGACAGGCCCACGTTTAAGGACCTCCCTTCACTGGCTTCCTATGACTCTTAGAACAAAATCTAAATTTCTCATCACACCTTCATGGCCCTGCATGACGTTGCTCCTGTGTCTCCTGGCCTTGTTCATCTCTCACTGCTCCCTCTTCGTGCCTACCACGGTGAAGCCGTCCTGGCCTTCTAGCTGTTCCTGGCACTTGCCACATGGATTCCCATCTAGGGCCTTCGCATCCCATTTTCTCTGCTGGGAAGGTTCCCTTCCCTTCTCGTCATAGGGCTTGCTTCTTCTGCCATTCCAGGTGTTCATTCCAGTGTCACCCAGTCAGAGAGGCTTTCCCTGAACACTCAGTCTGCATCCACGGTCACCTTCTATTTCATTGCCCTGCTTATGACTTAAACTGCTGTCAGATACAACAACTTACTGAGCCCACTAGATGCAGACCGTATGGCCCACAAAGGCCGAGATCTTATCCACTTTGCTCCGAGCTGTATCTCAAACACTTAGAACAGTTCCTGGCATACGGCAGATGTAGTCACGTGCTTCATAACAATGCTTCAGCCAGTGATGGGCCGCATACACCGTGGCGGTCCAGAAGATTAAATGGAGCCAAAAGGCTGCTGTGGCCTAGTGATGCTGCGGCACAGCACACTGCTTATGTGTTTGCGGTGATGCTGGTGAAGCAAACCCGCTGCATTGCCAGTCGTATGAAAGTACAGAACACACAATCGTGTACAGTATATGATACTTGATAATAGATGACTAGGTTACTGGTTTATGTATTTCCTGTACTACACTTTTGATTTGTTTATTTGTTTATTTATTTATTTAAATTTTATTTATTTATATTTAGAGGGGAAGGCAAGAAGAGAGGGAGAGAAATATCAATGTATGGTTGCCTCTTGTGCGTCCCCTGCTGGGAACTGGCCCGCAACCCAGGCCTGTGCCCTGACTGGGAATCAAACCGTGGTTGTTTGGTTCCCAGGCCCGTGCTCAATCCACCGAGCTACACCAGCCAGGGCTTATTTGTTTATTTATTTATAATTTTATTTTGTTGTTCAAGTACAGTTTTCTGCCTTTTACTCCCATCCCAGCCCACCCCCCTGTACTACACTTTTTTAAAAAATTGTATTTAGTTTTAGACAGAGGGGAAGGGAGGGCGAAAGAGAGACACTGAAACATCAATGTGTGGTTGCCTCTTGCACGCCCCCTACCGGGGACCTGGTCTGCAACCCAGGCACGTGCCCTGACTGGGAATTGAATGGGCAACCCCCTGGGTTCACAGGCTGGCACCCAATCCACTGAGCCACACCAGCCAGGACTATACTATACTTTTTATCATTATTTTAGAGTGTACTCTTTTTACTTATAAAAAAAAAGTTTCTTGTGAGACAGCATGTCATGTTATGCCAGTAGTAACTTCCTGTATCTTGTGTTTACTGTGTCTCTTGATTGCATCCTATTCCCCTGTGCTTGACTTAATCTTGTGTTGGCCTGTGTGGTGGCATGCTGTGTACAGCCTATGTCCTTGGAGCAATAGGTGGTGTCATGCAGCTCAGATGTGCAGTAGGCTAGCCCATCTAGGATTGTGTAAGTGCACTCTGATGTTCACACATCAACGAAATCGCCTAATGGCACATTTCTTAGAATGTATCCCTATCATTAAGTAGCACATGACTGTACTCAATTCACGTTTGCTTAGTTAATTAGTTAATCCCCCCCGGGTAATTTACATATTAACAGAAGGTCATGGCGAAACTAAGGCTGGAAGGAATTAGCTCCTGGAATTCCTGGTGTCAGATCCCAGAGAGAATAGAGAGGCAAAGGAGACTTATTAGGGCCAACACTTTCCCTCCTCCACATCTCTGGCCCCCACCATATCTGGGCCCAGGGCTGTCTGGAGTTCTGAGTCACATGAATAAACACTTGCTCAAACTTCTTCAGCCTTTCTACTCCTTCGGTAAATAGAATGAGATTAGCTCTGGTTGGTGTGGCTCAGCGGATTGAGTGCCAGCCTGTGAACTGAAGGGTCACCAGTTTGATTCCCTGCCAGGGCACATGCTTGGGTTGTGGGCCAGGTCCCCAGGTTGGGGGGTGGGAAAAGCAACCAATCGATGTTTCTCTTGCTCAGCGTCTCTCTTGCTCTCTTTCTCCCTCCTTTCCTCTCTCTCTGAAAATAAGTAAATGAGATTTTTTTTAAAAAGAAGAGGAAAAAATGAGACTAAAATGTCCAAAAATAAACCTTACCACTTAGGCTTTGGAGGACTCGCCAATCTTCCTCTGCATCCTGCTTATCTTCCTGCTCCCAGCTCACTCCTTGGCTGTTGCTTGAAGTAGGCACCAACTGATACACCTGAAGCCCCAGTGAGAGCTCCTTGTAGACATCATTCAACTCTCTGTTTATGTCTTTAAAGAGTACTTTGTCCTTCCCTGCAGTTACAAACTTAAGGACATTGGATTTCTTGCTAAAATTATCTATCTGCTTCTTAGCTTTCTCTAGGACAGCCTGGAATTTGTTCAGGGCAGCGGTGATCCCGTCAGGCAGGTTCCTCTCTCGGTCCTGGAGCTCTTGCAGAGGCTGCAGCAGGCCCTGGATCCGGTTCTTCAGACGCCGGCACTGTCCCTTGCAGTGCTGTGTCATTTCACATTGGTTGTACACATACTGGCCTAAGGAGATGACAGCCCCCAATTTATCCATACCTGGAAGAAACTGATGGAATTTGTTAGAGCCTTAGAATCTCCTGCATATTTACTACTAGACTCGAGAGTGTCTGTGGCTGGAATGGCTGAAGAGGTCTCCCCACAATTTCATGTAAGGCAGAGATGGTTTGCTGTGTATCAAAATCCGTTCTGCCCTTCCATAATAACAATGTGGCTGAAAAGTGTGGGCCCACCTAGGACTGTATCTCCCAGCCTTCCATGAGGCGTGATGTGGCCATGTGACTAGTTCTTACCAATGGGCTGTGGTGGATATGTTATGTACTACTTCGAGCTGAGGCAGGTTTGTCTCCTCTACACACTGTCTATCAGCTGGATGCATTGGATGACACAGCCCTGGGGGCAGGGGTAAAGCCCCAAGAAAGAAGGTGGAGCCTCAAGAAGGCAGAATCCTGGATCCCTGAACCATCACTTGGAAGAAGGCAGCTCACAGACCTGGACCATCTACCATGGACTGATAAGTGAACGAAAAATAAACTTCTATTGCACTTGAGCCATTACATCTTGGGGTCTGTTCGTTATCTCAGTTTAGCCTATTCTAACAAATTATCCTGCCAAGGTATAGGATAGGGGTGACCACGGCATGGCGGGTTGGAAAGCTCAGGGCCTGTCTGAAGAAGGCCAGAGTTACTCAGCAAAGATAAAGGGCCCAGTGGTGGACAATCTTCCAGTTTTAAAAGAGCAGTCAGAAATCTGGATTTTTATGTCAAAGCTCTTGATTTAAAATCTTGCAACCAAGTCAAAAATGTTTTAAGAACTGTGCAGTCCAACACTGTGTGGGTCAAATAAAACACGACTGCCCCCTGGATATTGCCTGTGAAGCCCCCATTTGCAACCTTGGCCACAGTTGGATTGTACTAGAAGTTGGCTTCTGTCGATCTCCACTTTCCCTTTCTATCTCTTTTCCAATGCTTGAGCATCCTTGTCTCCCTAGTCCTGGCCTCCCACTCTCTCTTGTGTTTCTCACAAGCTGTAAATTTGTCATGGCCTCCCCACTGGCATCAGTAAGACTTCATGCTGTGAATGCTGCCCCCTCAGAGGCATCTGCACTAAAGACTTGGGGAATGTCCAGGCCCAGAGGAATCGTGGTGGACATCTGTGTTGCCTTCGCAGCACCCACTTCTCTGCTTCCTATTCCTCCTGGATCTTAAGTGACTGTCTGCTTCTCCTCCATTCAGCAATGTGTTTGAAGGGAGCTGGCCCTGTCCCTGGTTCTAGGGGTTAAAGTTGATATATCTAAGCCAGTGGTTCTCCACCGAAGGTGATTTTACCCTCCAGGGCATTTCTGCCACGTGTGGAGACATTTTTGATCACCACGACTGGGAGATGGGTGCTCTGTACATATACTGGGTAGGTGTTGGGGTGCTGCGATGCATTGGACAGGCCCTCCACAACAGAGAATTATCCAGCCCAAAATGTCAATGTCAAGTTGAGAAAACTTGATCTAACCATCAGACAATTCCTAATAGGTTGTCGCAGTGATCGATTCAAAACTGGGCACCTGGGCTCACTTGAGTGGAGGGGAATGTTTGCTGGGGAGATTCCTGGATCCCCTAAGGCGGCCCAGGAAGCCAGCTCCTCTAACTCTCTCTATTATCTGAGTACAACTGAGAAAGCTTGGGGCCCAATCCTAAAGCCTTGGGAAGAGGCAACCTACAAATGACAGAACGCAAAGAAAAGGGTGGGATCTGAGTCCTTGACAACACTCAGCCACTGCTTTGAACCGACCCTGAAGTCTACCCCATTTCTCAGTTACATGTTTCATGAACCAGTAACCTTTCTTCTTATTAAGCCAGTTTGAATTATATTTGCTACAATGATACCTGTTGTACCTTTAGTACTAAAGTAGTACCTGTAACTAAAGGCCACTGGGTTCAGTAATGAATGATGATAATGACAATGACCACAAATCTCTGTACTCACTATAAGCTAAGTGCTTTGGAACCATGAGCTCGCTGCATGTAGATGGAGATACTGAGGCTCAGGGAAGTTGCATATACCAAAATACTTTTACACAGAGTTCATCTCAACAGCTCAATGAAGCAGCTGGGACACCTATCATCACCATTTTACAGACCAGACAACAGTTTGGATGACGAAATTGGCCTGAAACTGAAATCTGGGGTTAAAGCATGCATAAGAAACTAGCGGAAGTGAAACCAACTAAGCAGCCAGTTGGTATACTCTTGTTTTTCTTGCCTTAAAGTTATACCGATCTGGCAAGGGGAGTAACAGGTACTAAGGCATAACTAAAAAGACCCAGTGGATCTCAGGCTACCCAGTTATTCCCAGTTGCTAAGCAGATGACTTCAAGGCCGTTTCTTGGGAACCATGAGGGCAATGGATGGGCTTTTACACTTTTCTCTGGTCCACTGGAGACAAAATCAGATGTGAGAGTGTGGTTCAAAGAATCTTGTGGATTTCAGCTCCACAGCATCAGGCTCCAATTACCTCAGCACCAGCTTCATCGGAAATCTACATCTCAGCAATAACTAATCAGAAATGATAACAGGGAAAACACATCACTCATAAAAGTGACAATTTAAAACAATACATTTACAGGAAAAGTGATGATGCAGTATGAAGAAAACCACACAAAACACAGCTTGAAGAAATGAAGAGAACTGTTATATTTCTGGCTGGGAAGATTAAGACAACGCTGACAGTCCTTCTCAAATTTAAACCCAATTTAATGCAATTTCAATAGAACTCCCAATGGTGTGTTTTGGTATTGGAACTAAATGATCCTAAAGTTAATTTCAAAGAGGAAATTAGTAGGGATAACCAGGATTTTAAAATAAATGAATGAATGAATAAATAAATAAGAGGACTTACCTATAAGGTTAAAATATATTAAAAATTGTTATAACAGAAATTGCTTAGGGCTTATTAAGTACCAAGATAGCAAAGATATCTTTGCTATAAGATAGCAAAAAGATAAAAGGGACTACAAACACATATATATTTTGACTCAACAATGCGAATTTCTAAGAACTTACACTGTAGAAAAGCTCGAACGTGTATGGCTAGATGGATACTAAGATGTTCACTGCTGTGCTATATATAGTATGTAACGCTGCCAACAAGGAGGAAAAAAAGTTACTATTTTTAAAAGTGAAAAATCTTGAAATGATACTAAAACTATATACCCATAAATAATCTGCCACCCTTCCTCCCCGGAGCATGGCTGCTTCTTTCCCTTCCCTGCTCCTTCCTCCATAGGTGGGCCTCTCCTAAGGGTCCCCAGGAGGCTTGCAGCCAGGGAGCACTGGGCAGCAGCAGCTCTTGAGGGCTAACCCCCTGCCCCAGCCCCCAAGACCCCCTTTTCTCCAACTTCTTAGCCAAAACAGCCAGCCTAGGCTCATTTCCCCACCTAGTTCCTCTCCTGTCGCTTCTTCTATGCCAAGCCCTTCCTTGTTTCACTGTCCCCAGCTTTAATAAACGTCCTCTAAAAATTCCCTGAAAAGAAGTAAGCTAATATCATTTCCTCTTCTCATTAAAAAAAAAAAGAAAAGAAAAAGAAAAAAGTATCAGGCACCCCTTTTTTGATGAGACAGTACTCTTTCTCCTTGTGCCTAAAATGGATCCCAGAATAGGAAGAGGGAATTATTAAGTTCTGGAATCATCTACCTCGGCAATTTATGACACAGACAACCTGGAGTTCGTCTGTCTAG
>PVKM010019171.1:0-14917 GCA_004027735.1 Carollia perspicillata | reverse complement strand
GCAACAGACTGATGTTTCTCTGGCACACTGATACTTCTCTCCCTCTCTTTCTCCCTCCCTGCCCATCACTCTAAAAAAAAACAATAATAAAATCCTTTTCAAAAAAAGAAAGAGATAAAGAATAAAAACTCCAGGTTGAATGTCTAGGACAGCATCTTCTGGGTATCAGTTATTTGTGGGCAGGGACTACATCTGACTCGTACTGGGGTGCAGAGCCTGTCCAGGCCTCCCAAGGATCACTCTGGTGAGTGTTTATGGAGTGAGGGAAGAGGGAAGGAAGGAGGGGGGGGGCCTGAGAAGCCCTCGTCCTAGGCCCTCCTCTGCAGACCCCAAGCATTCCTGGGGACCGACTCTGCTCTTCCAACAGAAGTGATAGATTCACACTGCTGTCTTCCCCAATCCCTGTCTCTCCTCAGGTCAGACTTGTGCTGGGCCAGGAAGAGCTGAGGCTACAGACGCCGTCGGGGATGCTGCTAAGTGACTCTGCCCTCCACACGGTGGGGCTGAAGGTATCTGACGGCTGGGCCTGGTTGTCAGTAGATGGGCTCAACACTTCAGCCCCAGTCCGGGGGGGCCCTCTGGAGGTCCCCTATGGGCTCTTCCTGGGAGGCACTGGAAGCCTGGGCCTGCCCTATCTAAAGGGAACTAGCCGACCCCTGAGGGGTTGCCTCCATGTAGCTACCCTCAACGGCCACAGCCTCCTACAGCTACTGACCCCAGACGTGCATGAGGGCTGTGCTGAAGAGTTTTCTGCTGGTGACGACGTGGCTCTGGGCTTCTCCGGGCCCCACTCCCTGGCTGCCTTCCCTGCCTGGAGCACTCAGGTGGAGGGCATCCTGGAGTTCACGCTCACCACGAGGAGCCAGCAGGCACCCCTGGCCTTCCAGGCCGGGGGTCAGCGTGGGGATTTCGTCTACTTGGATGTGTTCGAGGGCCATCTGCGGGCCGTGGTGGAGAAAGGCCAGGGCACTGTGTTGCTCCACAACAGTGTGCCCGTGGCTGACGGGCAGCCCCATGAGGTCAGTGTCCACCTCGATGCCCACCAGCTGGAAATCTCTGTGGACCAGTACCCAACACGCACTGCCAACCGTGGGGTCCTCAGCTACCTGGAGCCTCGCGGCCGTCTCCTCCTCGGGGGGCTGGATGCAGAGGCGTCTCGCCATCTCCAGGAGCACCGCCTCGGCCTGGCACCAGGGGCTGTCAGCGTCTCCCTGCTGGGCTGCATGGAGGACCTCAGCATCAACGGCCAGAGGCAAGGGCTCCGGGAAGCCTTGCTGACTCGTAACATGGCGGCCGGCTGCAAGCCTGAGGAAGATGACTATGAGGAGGACGCTTACGGGCCCTACGAAGTTTTCTCCACTCTGGTACCTGAGGTTTGGCCAGCCATGAAGCTGCCTGAGCCCTGCGTGCCTGAACCCGGGCTGCCTCCGATCTTTGCCAACTTCACCCAGCTGCTGACCGTCAGCCCCCTGGTGGTGGCTGAGGGTGGCACAGCCTGGCTCGAGTGGCGGCACCTACAACCCACCCTGGACCTGAGAAAGGCCGAGCTGCGCAAATCCCAGGTGCTGTTCAGTGTGAGCCGCGGGCCGCGCCACGGCAAGCTGGAACTGGACATTCCAGGCGCCCAGGCCCGGCAGATGTTCACCCTCCTGGATGTGGTGAACCGCAAGGCCCGCTTCATACACAGCGGCTCCGAGGACACCTCGGACCAGCTGGTGCTGGAGGTGTCGGTGACGGCTTGGGGACCCTTGCCCTCCTGCCTCCGGAGGGGCCAAACTTACATCCTGCCCATTCAGATAAACCCCGTCAATGACCCGCCCCACATCGTCTTCCCGCACGGCAGCCTCATGGTGATCCTGGAACACACACAGAAGCCACTGGGGCCTGAGGTGTTCCAGGCCTATGACCCGGACTCCACCTGTGAAGGCCTCACCTTCCAGCTCCTCAGCGCCCCGACCAGCAGCCCCGTGGAACGCCGCGACCAGCCCGGGGAGCCGGCAACCGAGTTTTCCTGCCGGGAGCTGGAAGCGGGCAGCCTTGTCTACGTCCACCGTGGCGGGCCTGCCCAGGACCTGACCTTCCGGGTCAGCGACGGGCTGCAGGCCAGCTCCCCGGCCACACTGAAGGTGGTGGCTGTCCGGCCAGCCATTCAGATTCGCCACAACACCGGGCTGCGCCTGGCCCAGGGCTCCGCGGCGCTGGTCTCGCCCGCCAACCTGTCGGTGCAGACGAACGCCGTGGGGCAGGACGTGAGCGTGCTCTTCCGGGTCCCCGGGGCCCTGCGGTTTGGGGAGCTGCAGAAGCAGGGGGCGGGAGGGGCCGAGGGCTCAGAATGGCGGGCCACTCAGGCCTTCCACCAGAGGGACGTGGAGCAGGGCCGAGTGAGGTACCTGAGCACCGACCCACAGCACCGCATGGAGGACACAGTGGAGGAGCTGGCCCTGGAGGTGCAGGTGGGCCAGGAGACCCTGAGCAATCTGTCCTTCCCGGTGACAGTCCAGAGAGCCACCGTGTGGATGCTGCGGCTGGAGCCACTGCACACTCAGAACACCCGGCAGGAGGCCCTCACCACAGCCCACCTGGAGGCCGCCCTGGAGCAGGCGGGGCCCAGCCCTGCCACCTTCCACTATGAGGTCGTGCAGGCCCCCAGGAAGGGAAATCTGCGGCTCCAGGGGACACGGCTGTCCGAAGGTCAGGGCTTCACCCAGGACGACTTGAAGGCTGGCCGGGTGACCTACGGGGCCACGGCACGTGCCTCGGAGGTGGTCGAGGATGTCTTCCATTTCCGTGTCACGGCTCCGCCACACTTCTCCCCACTCTATACCTTCCCCGTCTACATCGGCGGTGACCCGGATGCGCCCATACTCACCAATGTTCTCCTGCCAGTGCCTGAAGGTGGTGAGGCCGTCCTCTCCGCTGACCACCTCTATGTCAAGAGTCTTAACAGTGCCAGCTATCTCTATGAGGTCATGGAGCAGCCCCGCCATGGGAGGTTGGCATGGAGGGGGGCGCAAGATAAGACCACCGCAGTGACATCCTTTACCAACGAGGACCTGCTGCATGGCCGGCTCGTGTACCGGCATGATGACTCTGAGACCACGGAAGACGACATCCCGTTTGTGGCTGCCCGCCAGGGTGAGGGCAGTGGGGGCATGGCCTGGGAAGAGGTCCGGGGTGTCTTCCGAGTGGCCATTCAGCCAGTGAACGACCACGCCCCTGTGCAGACCATCAGCCACGTCTTCCACGTGGCCCGGGGTGGGCGGCGGCTGCTCACTACAGACGACGTGGCCTTCAGCGATGCTGACTCCGGCTTTACTGACGCCCAGCTGGTGCTGACCCGCAAGGACCTCCTCTTCGGCAACATCGTGGCTGTGGACGAGCCCACACGGCCCATCTACCGCTTCACCCAGGAGGACCTCAGGAAGAGGCGAGTACTGTTTGTGCACTCAGGGGCTGACCGCGGCTGGATCCAGCTGCAGGTGTCCGACGGGCAGCATCAGGCCACCGCACTGCTTGAAGTGCAAGCCTCGGACCCCTACCTCCGCGTGGTCAACGGCTCTAACCTCGTGGTCCCTCAAGGAGGGCAAGGCACCATCACCACAGCTGTACTCCACCTGGACACCAACCTAGACATCCGTGGTGGGGATGAGGTCCACTATCGCGTCACAGCTGGCCCACACTGGGGGCAGCTGCTCCGAGCAGGCCGGCCAGCCACAGCCTTTTTCCATCAGGACCTGCTGGACGGGGCCGTTCTCTACAGCCACAACGGCAGCCTCAGCCCCCATGACACCCTGGCCTTCTCTGTGGATGCAGGGCCTGTGCACACAGATGCAACCCTGCATGTGACCATTGCCCTAGAAGGGAGACTGGCTCCATTGCACCTGGTTCGGCACAAGAAGGTCTACGTCTTCCAGGGGGAGGCGACTGAGATCAGAAGAGACCACCTGGAGGTAGAGGGCTGGGTGGTGAGCAGGAATATGGGCTTTCAGCTGTGTGTGCTTGGATGTTTCAGGGGTGCCTGTGGTGGTTTCTGAGTCAGGTGTGTGTGCATACCCTGCATACGTGTGTTGTGTGCCCAAGGGTTTCTGGGGAATTTGCTGTACACACAGCTGCCTATTTGTGTGCATTGTGTGTGTTCCACATGACATGTGCCTGTGTGCACATGCAGCAACTAACCATGCAGATTCCTGGGCCCCACCCAGACTCCAGCTTTCTCCGAAGTTGAGCCTCAGAATCTGTATTCTACTAACAAGAATTTCTCTGAAGGGTTTTCATGGGAATAACTTTGAGGACTACAACCCTTGGAGACAGCCTTAGCTGCCCCCCACCCCAGGCTCCCATCACCTCAGTTCTCTTCCCAGACCTCAGGCCAGGACTCACGGTCTGGAGAGGGCTGCTGACCCCCCCAGTAGCCTCGAGGAGCAACTGCAGGCCTCCCAGCAGGCCCGCCAACTTGCTGTGTGACCTTAGGCCAGTCTTTTGCCCTCTCTGGGTCTTACGCTCTCGTACTGCTAATTTCTGAGTCCCTTGTGGTTCTGGCTGTCTGGACTTTCAGGCAGAATGTGGCTAAACATGTCTGGCATCAGGCTGTCTTTGCCCTGGAGGAAGCAGCATTTGAACCGGATTTTGAAGAGTCTTCCTTGGTTTCAATAGCAGAAAATGGGGAGAACTGTAGTGCAGGCAGAAGAAACAGTCCAGGCAAAGGCGCAGAATCAGGAATGTTAATTTGGGGGTGACGACCAGATGAGGGAGCACCCAGCAGCCCTCGGTCTGGACTGGGTCTGCAAGCTCCACAGAGCCTGTAGTGTCTCAGAGTCTTGTGTCTCTAAGAAGAACGGGTGCCGTCTGGTGGTGCGAAGTGGAAGTGGTGGGGGTGGCACAACTTGTGTGTGTGTGTCTGTGTGGGGCGTCCGTGTTTGATGAGACTGTGTGTTTGTGTCACGGAATCTCAGGGAGTGTGTCTCGGAGGCCATGATGGCCCACTCCTGGGCCTCTGGTGAGTCCCCCTGACCCTCTGTCAACCAGGCAGCCCAGGAGGCAGTGCCACCCGCAGACATTGTGTTCTCAGTGAAGACGCCCCCGAGTGCCGGCGACCTGGTAATGGCGTCTCATGCCACCGCTGTGGCCAAGCTGCGCGGCCTGGACCCTGTGCGAAGCTTCTCCCAGGAGGCAGTGGATGCGGGCAGGGTCCTGTACTTGCACTCCCGGCCTGAGATCTGGAGTGACTCCTTCTCCCTGGATGTGGCCTCAGGCCTGGGTGCTACCCTTGAAGGCGTCCGCGTGGAGCTGGAGGTGCTACCCGCCACCATCCCACTGGAGGCACAGAACTTCAGTGTCCCCGAGGGCGGCACCCGCACCTTGGCCCCTCCACTGATCCGCATCACCAGGCCCTACTTCCGCCTGCTGCCAGACCTTCGCCTGCAGGTGCTGGAGTCGCCCCAGCATGGGACACTGCGAAGAGAGGGAGACCCTCCAAACGAGACCCTCAGCGCCTTCTCTTGGAGAGAGGTATGCTGTCAGGGAAGCCCTGGGGGACAGCCCAGTTCTGGGGAGGAGTGGGGGAGCCCTAGGGGTGCCCAGTCCGGGGATGTGAGCAGAGAGGGAGCATGGAGCCCACCTTTGCAGAGCACGTCTGTCTCAGATGCCTTGGCTGCTTCTTTCCTCAGGGGACAGGTAGGAATGACCACTCCCCATTTCCTTCATCCCTTTCCTCCTTTCCTGGGGAGAAAGGGCTGTCCCCGCCTGCAGAAGCCGAAGCTCTGAGGGGCTCAGGCTCCTCCCCCTCCCAGGGGCGGAGTGGGAGGAGCGCTGAACGTGACCCCCAGCTCCCGGCCGGCCCGCAGGTGGAAGAGCTGCTGGTCCACTATGTGCACGACGGAAGCGAGACACAGACAGACAGCCTCGTCCTGGTGGCTAATGCCTCAGAGACCGACCGCCAGAGCCGTCCGGTGGCCTTCGCCGTCACCATCCTTCCGGTCAACAACCGACCCCCCGTCCTCACCGCAAACACGGGCCTGCAGGTGAGAGCCACCCAGGACTCGCCCCCACTTCCCCTCCCGGAGAGAGGCCCAGTGCCCAGCGTCCCCCTCTCCCAGCCTCGGTTTCCCCTGCTCAGAACAGGGGCACTGCTGCCTGCCTGCTCAGGTGGTTGGGACGAGAAAGGAGCTCCGGCGCTGAAGGTGGGACGCGGGTGGGCGGCTCTGCTCTCGGACAGCTGGGGAGACCTGCGGACAGCCTTGCGCTGGCCACACTCGGCCCTGCTCTTTCCAGGACTCGCCCTCAGCAGGAGGGGTTTCTACGGCTTAGGGCCAAACTCCTGAAGAAAGTGCTTTCAAGCCCCTAAGGGCTGACTCCAGGTGCAGAGCCATCACATTCCCCACTCCCACCCTCGGCAAGTGCAGCTCGCGGCTGGGTTTCCCCAGCCCCTACCCCCTGCACAGGGCACGGCGGCGGTGCCGCTACCCAGCAGAGGTGACAGTTGAGGCCCAGACAGGTGACGGGACTTCTCCACAGTCTCAAAAGTAATTATAGGTGGAGCAGAAAGAGTGTGGCTTGACCAAGGCCACCCAGCAAGACAACAGATGGGTAGGACCTTGAATGCTGACTTCTAGGGTGTGGGCTGCAGGGCAGCAGGAGCCTTGGAAGCTTCAAAAAAGGGCTGGCAAGCTGTCTGTGACAAGAACATTGGGTATATTGTGGGATAGTACGTGCCGGTCAAGAGCAGCCCAGTGACAGGGAGACCAGCAAGAGCTGTGAGGGCTGAGGGCTGCCCAAGGACCGCAGGCAAGTCGTGCTCCGTGGAAGCTCAGCCACCAGGTGGTGCTATCCACCTCGTTCGCACCAGGAACCTCTCTACGAAGTGACTCTCCTCCTGGAGCTCTGGCAGGGTCAGCCTGGAGCTGGGAGAGGGAGCCCTGCATCCCAGAGGGCTCAGTCCTCCCGGTATGGAAGCCCCTCCCCAATACTGCTCACAAGTTGCTAACTCAGCAGGACAAGAAACAGGGCTCTGGGAGCAGATCCTGCCCTGCTGGCAGGTGGGAGGGCTGAGGGGCATTCCCCTCCACTCTGAGCATGGGGGTGGGGTGGGCGGGTAGCGGGGAGGCAGTGGCAGGAGGCATTCTGCATCCAGGCGTCCCTCACCCACCCTTGGGGGCTGCCACCTGCCTTGATCCAGGTGCTGCTTCAGCTCTTCCTGCCTCCCAACTACTACCTTCCCTGGAAGGGAAGCCCTTTTCTAAGTCTCCTAGGCAGGCAGTCACTGTTCCCATAGAGTGCCCAGCCCCCGCCCAGACTCACTAAGGAGGGTCTCAGGGACACCTGCCCTGCCTGAGAGACAACCAGACTGAGCAGTGCTGTTGATCAGGCCTGGGGTTCTTTAGGGGCGAGAAGTCAATGAGGTAAGGGCTGGGAGCTTCCTGAGGTACAGGGACAGGAGCTGCCCCTGAGGGACAGTCAAGACCAGGGCAGACGGGAGCAGGGAGCCTGGGTGTGGGAGCCCCGGGACAGCAGGGAAGGGTAAACAGTGTGGGGCCCTTTGTGCAGGGGGCCCCGTATGGCCCGGTGGGGGCAGAACCTTCACAGGCCTGTGTCCCCAGATGTGGGAGGGGGCTACTGTGCCCATCCCCACGTCAGCCCTTAGGGGCACAGATGGCGACTCCGGGCCCGAGGACCTGGTCTACAGCATCGAGCAGCCCAGCAACGGACGGGTAGTGCTGAAGACGGCCCGGGGCACCGAGGTGCACAACTTCACGCAGACCCAGCTGGACAGCGGGCTCGTGCTGTTCTCGCACCGAGGTGGGTGCCGAGGAGGGGGGGCCCTGTGAGGGTGGGGCACCGTGAGGGGGGGCATGGACAGTGAGACCCAGCTCTGCGTCTGACCTCAGGGGCCCTGGACGGAGGCTTCCGCTTCAGCCTCTCTGATGGCAGGCACACGTCCCCGGGACACTTCTTCCGTGTGACAGCCCAGAAGCAGCTGCTGCTTTCGCTGGAGGGCAGCCAGACGCTAGCTGTCTGCCCAGGTGGGTCTGCCAAGGGTAGGTGGCATGCCAGGGTCAGGGTGCCTGGCTCCTGGAAAAGTCTGACAGGCCCCTTTCGCCTCTCACAGGGTCTGTCCAGCCGCTCAGCAGCGAGAGCCTGCGAGCCAGCTCCAACACAGGCACTGATCCCCACCACCTGCTCTACTGGGTGGTGCGGGGCCCTCGGCTCGGCCGGCTGTTCCACACCCAGAAGGGCAGCAGCGGGGAGAGCCTGGCGAACTTCACTCAGGCCGAGGTAAGGGCCCAGCTCCGCGGCCACAGCTCAGGTGGCCCAGTCTGCCACAGACTCACACGTGGACGTGGGTACCGGCTCCAGCACCATCTGCACACTTCCCTGGGCCTCCGGTGGCCCAGGTCATGCGTGCCTTGCCCTCCAGAAGCCACTAGGCCCAAGCAAAGAAGGCTAACTGTTCCATAGTGAGAGAGAAGTGTCACCATAAAAAGCATCCAAACCTGTAAGAACTTTTATGAGTTTATTTGAGCCAATCTGACAATTGCCCGGAAGCAAAATCTCAACTGATTAAGAAAATGCTCCCTAGGACAGCAGCTATTTTATTCATCAGAATCCAGGGGGAAGCTACAAGGGGGCACATAAGATTCACTGGTGACAGGTTACATAGACCAGTGTAAGAGTTAACAATCAGCATGATAGCAAGCCCTGGCTGCTGTGGCTCAGTGGACTGAGTGCCGGCCTGAGAACCAAAGGGTCACTGGTTCGATTCCCAGTCAGGGCAGGAGCCTGGACTGCAGGCCAGGTCCCCAGTAGGGGGCATGAGGAAGGCAACCACACACCGATGTTCCTCTCCCTCTCTTCCTCCCTCCCCCTCCCTCTAAAAATACATAAAATCTTTTTTAAAACAATTAGCATGATAATAATAACAATATATTCTGGTGGGAGATTGTGCCCTGAGGAGTCTGGAAAGAGGGATTACTCAGACATTCCAAAGGTATGTTATCACAGGTACAAAAAGACAACAGACAGGCTCGGTCAAGGAGGGTACTAGCCTAGGACATGACTACCTGCCATGACTCACTTTTAGTTCAGGAATTTTAATTTCAGACCATCCTATGTGGTTACTTTAGGTCTCTGAGTTTGTACGGCTGCCATGCCCGGTACAGGCCTCCCCTGAGCTAGTCAGGTTTAATATGCGGCCCCTTTTTCTTCCACACATCCCCCTTTTGGTCATAAATTAATCCAAAGCACGGACTGAGGACCAGCCTTTTGGTTGGATAACAGGGTCTCACAGTGTTAGGAAGCCTCATTCCTAGAAGTCTTAGTTTGTCTTGCTGAACAATGGACCACTGGGGAGGGGGCAAGACTGTACCCTGGATGGAATCCAAGGCTGAATTTTTCTCAAACAATGAAAAGCAGATAAATGGGAGGCAGTCAGGTCTTAATAAAGGTCTGATGCGCCTTTATTAAGAAAAACACTCTGGCCCTGTCTGGGGTGGTTCAGTGGATTGTAAAACAAAAGGTCGCTGTCTTGATTCCCAGCCAGGGCACATGTCTGGGTTGCAGGCCAGGTTCCCAGTTGGGGGCGTGCGAGAGGCAGCCTATTGGTGTATCTCTCGCACATTGATGTCTCTCACCGTGTCTTTCTCCCTCCCTTCCCCTCTCTCTAAAAAAGGAAGGAAGGAAGGCAGGAAGGAAGGCAGGAAGGCAGGAAGGAAGGCAGGAAGGCAGGAAGGCAGGAAGGAAGGAAGGAAGGAAGGAAGGAAGGAAGGAAGGAAGGAAGGAAGGGGAGAGCTCTGGATCATCTCTAACCTATCAGCTCTCATGACCCAGGTTTCGCTGTCTGTCTCACTTGTCTGTATGTTGCATCTAGTGTAACATTTGCTTAGTTTGAGGGCACGCCATGCACCTTTTCAGTTTCATAATCTGGCCGTGAGATGGGTTTCTATTTACTATGGCCCATCTACTTCCCACTGGAAACACTCAGGTGTTGTTATTAATCTGATTCCTCCTAGTTGTGCAATTGGAAGCTGTAACCCAAGGTTTAATCAGGGCCAAGGCTGTGAAAACACAATGTTGTGAATTACAATTACCATCTAAAATTCCAGAGGCCAGAAGGACAGTAAGTTTTTTTTTTAAAGAGAGAGAGAAACACTGATTTGGTTTTCCACTTATTTATGCATTCATTTGTTGATTCTTGTATGTGCCCTGACAGGGATTGAACCTGCAACTGTAGCCTATGGAGACGACGCTCTAACCAACTGACCTATCTGACCAGAGCCAAGAGTTTCATAAATAAATTTCGGGTGCCTCAGCAGCAGTTATAGAGGGCCGCGTTTTTATAGCCATTTCAGCTTCTATAGTTAGTAGTCCTGTTATCAATGAGTTTGGGTTTTTGTCTCCTGGATTAAAATAATTTAGACCAGGAACACTGATAAAAGCAAAGGCAGATATATTGAGGTTCCGCAGAGGGTGAGGACACTGAGATGGGGCCTCAAGTTCTGTACCCTAAATGTGGGACTTAGGGATTTTTATCTTTGGGAACATGGAAGTTGCTGGGGTTGACCAAACAACATATAGTTTGGCTGGCTTTTTCCTTTTTAGGAATGCTGGGGTCCCACTGAAGTCCAGGTATGCATCAATAAAGAAAGGCATTCTGGGATTGTGCAAGACTTATTATGGGATGCAGGAAGGGACTGCCCAACCAGGTATTGAGTTTGTCTCTGGGGTTTGTGCCTTGGCTTTACACCTGAAAAACAAACTTAAAAGAAGTCATGGTAGTTTCTGTCCCATTGTTTTATAGCTGCCTGTCGGTGACTATCAGAGTTCCAATAAGGCTTGACTTAATGGAGCAATTTTGGGGGACATTTTATTCTACCTGTTTCAGTCCCCGTTGGGTTAGGGGGTAAGCATATTTCCATAATTAGGTTCTGGCATTTATAGATAAAATCTTTCTTTCTTTCTCTCTTTCTTTCTTTCTTTCTCTTTCTTCCTTCCTTCCTTTCTTTCTTTCTGTCTTTCTTTCTTTTCTTTTTTTGAGAAACAAAAGCCAAGTTTATTTGTTCATTTCTTGCACTTGAAGTACTCCTTGATGACATCCTTTGCCTGAGACTTGGCGGGAAAAGAGTAAATTTCTTTCTTAATATTCCTTTTCCACTAACCTTCTACGAAAACAGCTTATTAGGACAAACTACTTCCGTTTAACTTCTCCTAAAAATATACACAGCCTTTTCCTTCTCTTTCCAATAGCATTTCTTCTAAATTTCAAAACAGAAACCATAAAAAGGGTATTATTGATAATACAAAAGCTATTTTATACACCTTCAGCCATTATTAACATCTGGGCTATGTACACAAGGTTTGAGAAAAGCCTAAAGAACAAGTACAGTTACTATTATTATTACCAATGTTAGCGGACAGGTAAGAGCAATCGAACGGCCTGACTGGTGTGACTCAGTCCGTCGGGCGGCACTCCACAGAGTGGACGGCCCCTGCCGTGACTCCCTGTCAAGGCCCATGCCTGAGCTGCGGGCTCTCCGTGGTTGGGGCGCTACGAGGCCACCAACGATGCTCCTCTCTCATATCTATGTTTCTCTCCACTGTCTCCTTCCCTTCTCCTCTCTCTTAAAATACATAAATAAAATCTTTTTTTTAATCAAAGTTCAACATCGATGTGTAGGTGTGCAGGCCTTGTCAATGTCTTGAGATAGCTGTCCATCTCCGATGTCAAAGGCCTCTCATCCTCGAGAAGTCTTGGGTCTTCACCGTAGGTGGAGGCCAGTGTCAGAAACAGGGGCAGATGTCCGTTCCAGGTTAGGTGTCTGATAAGGTTTCTTCCAACAGTGTTGGAGAGAGACTTTAATTAATGTTTTCTTTTTCCAATGGACGAAAATCTCCTGATTGTAAGTTGTGGTCTTCGAGGTGCTCTCACCTGGGAGCACACTGTGAAATGACTGTTACTAATTTATCAGTCTCTGTAGGCTGATTCATGAGCCCGTGGTGATAATGCAGAATGTCTCCTTTCAGAAAAGCCGATTTGCATGTCCCTTCATCCAGACTCCTAGGGTGGCTGGGGACTAGTTCACGAGGAAAAATGCTCTGTTTACCGGAAGTAGGTTTCAGGTGGAGGATCAGTATAGGGAGAGCTTTTGGCCAAGGGGGATTAAAAGCTTCTGAAAATTACCTAGTTGAGTTTTAATTGTACCATTTGCATGTTCTACCAATCGAAAGAAATGGGGATGATAAGCACAATGAAAATAATGTAGAATGGGCCAGATATCACAAGTGAATTGCATTATTTGCTCAGTAAAATGCACCCCTCAGTCGCAGTAACTCAGAAGGAATTCCCCAACTGGGAATTAATTTTTTCCTAATAATTTACTGACCACAAGGCTGTTGCTTTCCTGCAAGGAATGTCTCAACCCATACAAATCATAACTAACACGTATTTGTATTCATGAAATGATAGCATTTGAATAAAATGCAATTACTGTCCCTCAAACGGATCTAAAGAAAGTGGGAAATGTGCTTGAGACCCAAGGAATGACTTTCCAGAGTTGTTATTGGATACATGAAATCGGCTGCTCACTTAATGGGCTGCAGTACCAGTAACGCTCTTTACTCCCTGAAACCATCTTTCAGGACTCTCTTCGCTCATGCACATGTTGAGGCGCAGGTAATTAAGCCCCACCTGGTAAGACTGGCTTCTGACTGGGTCCAAGCCATATCGTCTGCCTGGGACAGAGGTTCCCTCTTTTGGTTCCCATACCCTCTTTTCCTCTGCAGCTGTCCATTGAAGTTGCGAAAGAGAGTCTTTGTTGGTTTAGTAGGAAGCAAGGAGCAATCTCAGGTCTGGATAACTTGGCTGTCTGATGTTGCCGGCCCAGCTGCAGCGTCAGCTAAATAATTTCCTTTTGCTTCCACGGTGGCAGTTTGAGGATGTCCTGGAATTTTTGCTAATTGCCAATTGTTTTAGTTTCTGTATGACACGTAATAATTCTGAAGCTTACTTTCCATTCCTTATGGGCTGCCCTGAGAAAATTAGGAAGACTCGCTGCTTTAACAATATTCTAAAGTTATGAGCTATGCCAAAGGCATAGCTACTATCAGTGTAAGCATTGGCTATTTGATCTTTGGCCAATGGACAAGCCCAAGTTAGAACTATCAATTAGGCTTGTCGGGCAGATCTTATTCAGTTCAATAGGAGTCTTCAGTTATGTCCACTAGGGAAGTTATTGCATGTTCAGCTCGGTAACGTCCCAGTGCATCTTTCAAAGACCCATCTGTAAATAAGTCAGCGTTTTCAACAGGTGTTTCCTGTGAACTATTCCTAGGAACAAGAGTGTGATCAGTAAGCGAAGCACAGTTGTGGATGTCTCCATCCTACAAAGAGGGCAGCAAAGTCACTGGGTTAAGACTGTTACGTAGAGTTCCAGGTAGGCACAGAAGGCAAGAGCCAGCCAACTGACACAAGCGTTAAGTGTGATAAAAATTCAGTGGAGATTTACTGGTAAGAGAATGTAGAACAGAAACAAAGGAGAGCCTGTAACTGTCTTTTCTGTTTGTTTGCATAACACGTCTACAGCAGAGATGGCTGTCATGCAGGGAGAGAGCCATCTGGCTACTGTGTCTAGTTGCTGACTGTGATATCCTACAGGTCTGTGATGATCACCATGTTTGAGTTTAAACTTCTAAACTAGTTCCCTCATTTTTATGTATAAAAAGTTTTAAAGTGTATGATTAAGGTGTCCCAGAATGGGAGTCGTAGCTAATTCTTTAGAGATTTTACAGGTTGTTTTCCTTCTGGGTTCCACTGAATTAGATCAGGTCAATTTGATTTTGATAAAACATATAAAGGCTGGGGCATTGCTAAAAAATTGGAATTGCCCTGGCTGGTGTGGCTCAGTGGACTGAGCACCGGCCTGCATGAGACCCGAAAGGTCACTGGTTCAGTTCCCAGTCAGGGCACATGCCTGGGTTGCAGGCCAGGTCCCCATTTGGGGGCATGCAAGAAGCAACCAGTTGGTATTTCACTCCCTCTTTCTTTCTCCCTCTCACCTCCTCTCTCTAAAAGTAAATAAATAAAATCTACCAAAAAAATTGGAATCCAACTGTGACTATATTCAGTCAAACCCAGGAGCTCTCTAAGCTGTTTTTTTTTTCTGCTGTTCATTTCTTTGTTTTTAGAAGAGGAAAGGATATGATTCTCTGTGTTTTCAGGGTTAATTAGTAGCCCATGTTTAGTTAGATATTAGATACCAAAGTATTTTACCTGGGGTAAACAGAATCAGAACTTGTCCTGTAACATCCTGTGTCCCTTTACAGCTGGCTGTTGTAATAGGTACATTATGTCCATGTGGGAGTGCAGTAATTTCCCAGAGCATAAAAACTAAGTCATCCACATATTGGATTAGAGTAGAATCTCTAGGAAATTTAACGTCATTTAAATTAGCTTTTTAAAAAAATTTATTGATTGATTTTAGAGAGAGGAAGGGAGAGAGAGAAACATTCATTTTCATTGTTCCACTTATAATGTTTATGCATTCACTGGTTGATTTCTTTTAATTTTATTTATTTATTTTTAGAGAGAGGGGAAGGGAAGGAGAGAGGGAGAGAAACATCAATGTGTGTGGTTGCCTCTCATGTGTCCCCTGCTGGGAACTGGCCTGCAACCCAGGCATGTGTCCTGACTGGGAATCGAACCAGCGACCTTTTGCTTCACAGGCCCGTGCTCAATCCACTGAGCTACATCAGCCAGGGCCACTGGTTGATTTTTATATGTGCTGTAACCAGGGATCCAACCAGAAACCTTGGTGCTTCAGGACAACACTCTTACCAATTAAGCTATAGGCTAAATCAGCTTTTAGTATCTAAGACAAGAGGTGGGACTCTGAGTATATTCCTGGGGGATTACTATCCAGGTAAACTT
>PVKM010019170.1:0-24421 GCA_004027735.1 Carollia perspicillata | reverse complement strand
AAAAAGCTCTGCCCGACTCCTTACTCCCGGAACTGATCTGGACCAGGGACTGGGCATGAAGATGAATGAGTCGTTTCTCAAAAGATTTTAAATGATAAAAACAGAGCTCACGCACAGTCCCCTCCCAAGTAGCCCATGGAAAATAGAGGAATTGACTGACAGGGCAGGTTCTGCTCACTCTGGTGCCCCTCCCTGAATTCTTTCTCATCTCTGGGATATAGCACTGAAGTCAAAGCAATTGAGGACAACCTGAAGAGTAAATAGAGGCAACGGCCCCTGCAGGGCATGATTCAGGGGTGCTGGTGAAGTCTTTGTGGAGGACATCTGTATCCGTGCCTGATGAGAGCACCTTCTCACACCTGCTAGTAGCAGAGCTCTGGTTTTCCTTGTAAGTCACCATGTGCCCATTCTCAGGCCAGGCTCCCAGGTACAGTGCTTGCTTGGAAAATTGACTTTAGGCCCAACTCAGACCAGTGAGACTCAGTTCTGTTTCTTGGTTGAAACGATTGGGAAAAGCAAGTACTCTTTGGTCATCATGTCTCAGTATGAGAAAGTCCTTCTTAAAGATAGTTAATGCAGAAGAAAGTGAAACCAAGAGATAGAGGAAATCAAGCCCTGGTGATATGATGTGGGATGCAGACCCTGTCATCCCCAAGGCTGCTTGTTTTTCAGATTCGATTAGCTTGAAAAGTATGCCCCCTGTTTGGGGGGCTTAAATTGATTAGAGTTGGATTTCTACTACTTGCAAACTGAGAAGGTAAAAATGAATCTGGACTGAGAAGGTGAAATCGGCCTGGCCATGCAGCAGGCCGGAATCACAGGCACAAATAAAGCCAGCTCTGCGGAGTGAACAGGAAACGCCCTTCCTCCCAATCACACACCGCAGCTCTGAGGTGCCCCCACCTGGAGTGACTATGGCTATTTGAAATGAGATCAGTAAAAATGAAACGCCCCACTCTACATGCGGGGCATAATCACTTTGACACAGGAAAGCAGCCTCGATTTACAACCCGGGAGCAGAGCTTCAGATAAGGGACCACATGCCACGGCTCTCCTAACTTTGTGGGGCCAAGGGAAACAGGACCATGGGTCTGCTTTGCAAATAAACCGGGTTTGCTGCGAGCCTATCAAAACAGCATTATGCCTAAAGTTCATCCAGACTTCACCCTTTCACAGAGCTCTGTAAGAACTAGATGTTTTCCTTTGTTTGGTGAGCTGGTCCATATTTCATCTTCTGTGTGGCCTCTGTTATATAGTGATGGGCAGATATACCTGGTCTCTTCGGACTACAAGTAGTTACTGGTGTGGTTTTAGGTCAACTAGGTTTGGGAAACAAAAGTATTATAGTTATCATAGCCCTGTTTTCTATAATAACTCCACCACTTGAATTGGCTTCATGAGTAAAGATCTGCTCACTTATTCTCCACTCCCCAAACATCTCACGGAAACATCAATACTGTGAGGCAGTTGCTTTAAGGTGGGCCGTGTAGCCGAGCTGCCCAGAGTAGAACGCCCGCAGTAGCATCATTTGGGGGCTTGTTTGAAAGGCAGAATCTGGGGCGTGTCTGACTCGATGAATCAGAATCTGCATCTGATTAAAATTCTGAGGACTGTGTGCACAGTAAGTTTGAGAAGTGCAGCTCCAGAAAGTCCCAGGCTTCTTCGTAGGGCTCCCCAAGAAAATGGGAAGGTAAGAGAGGGGGACACACGGTTATTGGTCTTTCCCTTATGAAAACCATCCTGTAATCTATTATTTCGTGAGTTTTGCTTTTCTGCAAGTGTTTCTTTAAAGGCAGACATATTTGAAAACCCCTTCCGTACGCCCAGTTAATACTTCATTTTGAATGAGCTCATCTAATTGTTTGGGAGGAAACAGGTTTTGTTCAGGGTTGTTAGGGGAAGGGCGACTCCCACGACGGAGAAGCTGGAAACTTGAATACAAGTCCCCTCTCCAATTATGCCAGTTGTCCGTGTAGGGAGATTGCTCCTAGTATTAGATGCTTGTTCTTTTAAGCCACACGCTTCTGGGGTCCTAGAATGAGCCCCAAACAGCAAAACTGGGAGGGTGAGTCCCTCAGGGGCCTTGAGGACATTTCTTGGGAGAAGAAAAAGCCGGGAAGGTAAATTTGGCCAGGAATAAGACCTTGGTCCTCAGGGGGGAGTAGTGACTGTGAGAACAACACGATGGCTTTCTCCAGGATAATTTCCATCTGGAGCCCACAGGTAAGAGAGAGACAGGGACACAATGGGAGACAGGGCTGTATCTAAAAGTTGAATGAGCTTTTCACCCCCCGATCTTGGGTAATTATTGGGACACCAGGGCCCTTCTATCAGAATGTAACCTGAAGGGAGGAGAACCATTTTCTCACCTACCTTCACTTGCCCACAGACCACTTCCCCTTTCACCCGCCAGGACTTGACCTTTGCAGTGATGCCGAGCTGGGGATGAGCAGTGCCAACTGGGCCGATGGCTGGGTCTGATGGAGAAGGGGTGCCAGAGTGGAACCTGGCATGGCATCGAAATGAGAAAACAACAGAAGCCAATGGGCAGAGGCCGTGGATTTTTTGAGTTAAGCACACAAGAGACATCTTCTCCTTACTCAGGAAAAGGTGAGGAAGGGGACAGTCTTCCAAAAGGGTGTGTGAGCCTTGCGTGCAAGCAGGAGGCTATGGAATTCTAGCTAATGTATTCATGCAACCCCACTGGTATCTACGAGCAGATGAGGAATGAAAAATTCAACAAGAGATTGTGTTGTAGTTCAAAATGTCTTCCACCCCTTCTCAGCTCCTTCTAAACAGATGCATCGGAAGCCAAGTTCCCCAGGGTAAAGATTCTTTGCAGAGTGTGCGTTGACTTTACAGCTAAGAGGCCGGGTCTCCCTGAAGTTGGGGAGAAAGTTGTGCAGTGCGCTTCCCCTCAGTTCTCCCAGTCTTGTCGGCATTTTGCCAAGGAGCACAGGAGGTGGAGGATACTGACTTGGACTTTCCTGAACCTTCTTAACCACCTCACCGTGCTCAGCATGTTCATGGTCCTTATCAAGCGCAGTCCACCATTTGACGGGGTCACAAGCAGTCACAATGTCATTCCTCCCGTTCTGAATATGTTTCAGTAACTGCCACGCCCTGGGAAAACAGAAATAGCTAAGATGTGCCCCTTACTTTCCAAGCTTAAATCAAAGATGAATAGTCTTATAGTCAAATGAGAAAATAATTATTGGTTCTAAATGAATACTTTTTGCCTCTTCCTCACGTCAAAATAGAAAGCAGTCTGCAGGCACATTTTTTTCTGTCCCCAAAATGAAAGAGCACAATTGAATAAGAGCTGAGCAGTTGCATTGAGGCACCCGATTTTTTCTTACGCATTTCTAGGCAAAACCCCAGGAGCCGAGCTTACACATCCCTACGAGGAGAAGAGTGTGAGTGGAGAAAACGGTCTTCCCATAACTGCTCCGGGAACTGCCCGCCTCGGCCTTCTTGCCAGCGGCCCCTGCCTGTCACCTAGGGCACTGCCTCCCACCTTCTGAAATTTCCTGTTGTTCACTTTGCCCAATGGCTCCGGATGGCTCCAGGAACAATTCCATCCACAGGACTGAAGGATGGCTATGGTAGAAGGTGCCTGGTGACATTCAGATTCACTTCCTGCCAGGAAGCGAGTTCCAGCCTTCCTGCCTTCACTGAGCTCCAGGGCAGCCATCATCATGGCTCATTACTAAGATCATGTATTGAGCCACAGGCAGAGACAGCCAATGTTGAGACCTGCCATCACAGTAGAGTAAGCCACAGTGTCACTTTTTACTGAAAAAGAACTACTTCCGCCGATTCCTGATGATATTTTCTCTCTTTTCATCTGGGAAGCATCACCACCACTGGTACCCTGTGGAGGAGACACGTGCTCACTTCTACGAGGTCAGCCTCTCCTGTCGAGAAAAAGCAGTTTCATCGGAAGGTCTGGAGGAGAGCACCAGTGGAATGTGGCGTCTGAATGGTGCAGTGTCCTGTGTCGGCCTCCTGTACGCAGTGGTGTGGATGCGGCGTGAAGAGAAGAGGAGTCCAACCTCCTTCGAATTAGGCTTGCCGTAGAAACAGGTCTTTCCCTCCCACGCTATCAGTATTACTCCCTGGGGACATTACTTTGAAAAGGTCATTGTGAATAAATTTATGTTTATTTGTTTGAGGACAAAATGGTGTCGCCTATGAGCTCTGGTGAGAAACTAGCAAAGATATGCTCCATCCATTTTCCTACAAAACGTTTTAGAAATGTCCGTAGTACTCAGCAGGGAGCTGGCCACACAGCAGCAAGTGTTTGCTGAGTGACCGAATAAACGTATAATGGCTCTGATGAAACGGTAGCAATGTTATGTGAAGGACAAAGATATGATTACATGGAGTATTATTGGCAGATGCAGACTGTTTCATCAATGTGGGGATCATTACAACTTTATAAATAGAAATCCTCTGATGTTATGAATCTATTCGTGTACACAACAAGCAGAGCTTTCACGAGACTTATCCAAGTTCAACTTCAAAGACAACCTTGGATCACATCTTTTCTTGCTGGGTTATCTTTATAATTCTATTGCAATGCTTAAATTTTGTTTTAAGCATGATTTGAAGCCCAGCGCATAGGGTTTATTTGGTGAAATACAAAGTCAACTTCACTTCTGAAGTGTTTTGTGCATTGGACATAATGGAAGTTCAGCAAAGTCAATTTCCTTCACCCTAAGCTTTTAACCTCAAGATGCTGTTTGGTACTATTGTTACACTCTAGTACTGTAATAATGCCACACCGATACCAGCTTTTTGAGGTACTATCAGAATTTAAGAGCACCAGACTTCAGAGACACCTGACTTTGACATAGTGGAAACACTCGAGGCATTGCCTTTATTGGTGGAGAATGTATTTTTTCACAGAGGAGATCCTAATATAATGATTCATATTTCCTAAATGGGATTACATTTTCTGATGTCCTGAGTCATGTCCTATTTAAGAGTTCCACTTTTGTGGCTCTTATAACGAAGCACGGATAAATACGAAATGAAAATGTAAAGATAACTGGTACCAGGACTTTATTAGGCGTTTCACTGGATACAAAGAAACTCTGTCTTACATTAAGAACACAACCATGTTAAAAAAATTCACATTTGCTAAACAGAATCGTCGGCATGTATTTTCTTTACACCACACTTATTAAAGTATCAATGACCAGATCCTAAAAAGAGAAGGCACAGATCTGTCTCCCTCTGGTGAATTTCTGGTGTCCAATTAAGGAAATGTCACCAGCTCTGCAAATTCCCGTCCCTTAGAAATGAAGCGGATCAGCCCAGATGCGTGCGTGCAAGCGGGGCCGTGAGAGGGAAATGTTGTATTACAGGGCTGGGATTTTCTTACCACCCATGGGAATTTCAAGGGAGGAGGTAGGTACCAAAAATGTTCTAAAACTCCATCCACATTCAGATCATGTCAAGGATTTGCTGTTGAATACCACAGTATTTGAAAACTCTATTTTAGGAATGCCAACATGGTTCTCTTCTCTGCAAACTGTTCTAGAAACTGGCCTTAACCCTCCCTGTTCTTACTCTGGGGTGTCTTGGGTTTCCAGCTCCTCAGGAAAAGTGCTGGTCGTTACGATTTGCTTTGGCAAGTGTCTCTGCCACACGCTAACTTCCTCGTCTGAGTCCCCCACCTGCTGCCCGCCCAACCTCCACCAACTCTCCTGGGAAGGAACCCACAGGGCGTGTCTATCCTCAGACTCCTCCTCGACTTCTGGCCATCAAGAGAGTTCCTTTCTGTGTCACAGTTTTTTACAGTTCCATCGATAACCAGTTCTAGTCTGATAAAAAAGAATCTGTGGTAAGGTGATAATGAGGTGAGTAATGGATTAGCTCGTTACCTCTCTGAAAGGAAAAGAGATTAAATTTTAAGAGGCCTTGATACTAAGTTAGAAGGTGATGTCACTTTCTGGAGGTATTTTTCCTGGGTGGGTATTTTGATTGCCCTAATTACTGGAAAATGTTCCTTTAAGGGAGTAATGGGGGACAATTTGTACCTCACAACAGGCCAATGGAGGGAAGTTTTAAATGTGGTGGCATTATCTTACAAAGTTTACATCCTTGCTAATTCCGTCTATATTCGAGTTGGTCCTTCATAAAGCATTTGTGGGACTTGGCATGAATCAACAATTTCCTTCATGAAGGGTATGAGGACTATAGATATTCATGAGGTATCTCAACATGGGGGCATGGAAGGAGGTAGAATTTCACCCCTTTTAGGTAGCCCAGCTGAAAAAGAGAGGCAGGATGAGTAGCATTGCCAGATAAGAGAAAAAATTAAGGACACCAGTTAAACTTCAGTTTCAGATAAGCAAACAATAGTTTTTTAGTATGTTTCATGAAATATTTGGGAAATTCCTATGCTAAAAATATTTACTGTTTATTTGAAATTGAAATGTCACTGGGTGTTCTGTATTTTATCTGGTAACCGTAAATATGGGAGAAAAAAAAGCAATGAGGATGGAGAAAGAGAGGAAATAAGAAGAACATTCCAGACCAGATCCCAGGCCCAAGGAAGCCCACAGAGTTTTCGCCTGGAGCGTGAGAACCTGTGCAGATGCTTGAACTCCGCACGAGTTTTCTGCTCCTGGACTACACAGGGGCGAGTAGCAAAAGTACAAAAGAGTGTGGCATGCTTGTTTTTTGGAAAGAAAACCACGTTGGGACCACCTCATGTTGATGGGTCTTCAGCGACTCTCAGAGAGACAAGGCAGGTCATCTTTCTAGAGAAGATCGGATTTTTAAAAAGTCAGGCTTTGCGGAAACTATGTTTTTCACGGACAACTTATCTTCCTAAGCAAAATGGGTTCTGTGTTTGGAAGAGCGGCTTCAGAGGAAGCTGGTTCTGTCAGCAAGAGAAACAAGTGTGAGTTTAATCTCATTGTATGACTATGGGTTTAATTAACGAATGGGCGTTTGCAACCTTTGAGAAGCTCGGGGCGCTCTGCAAGCTGAACTGTGGTCTGTGGTCTGTAGGAAACTCAGATAAGTTCCAAAGCACAGCCCTCATGATCGTTTAAAGGCCATTTTTAACAAAGACATAATTTCTCTTTAAATTTTCATCCCAAATTGCAACAGAACAACAAAAGATGGCGATGAATTAAGGCTGGTCATAATGTGCCCTTTTTCTTTAGGATAAGTTTGATTTTCTTATAAGATACAATATGCTTACACGCAAACCACATACAAGCAGAAACTTTTGACTCATACAAATATACATGTAGAACTAATACCTAAATGCAGTCTCACGCATGAAATAAAAACTACACAATTATCAACAGACTCAATCAACACAATTTACAAATTATACAGAACATTTTGCCATTGTCATGGGGGAAACGAAACAAATAATTTAGAGCATCACGTAGAACTGCACGGACCAGAGGAGCCACGGATAAGTTATGGCAAATACAGCATTTACATCATCCTGTCACAATTCTAGCTGAAAAGACTAAAGTGCGGTAAAATAAAATACTTTCAAAACCTTGTTTAGCGTATCCGGAGGCGCACTGTGCCTACTTTTCTATTAGCGGGTCAAAAGGCAAGCACTCTCGCTAAGGAGCCCTCATTGGCATGAGTGAGACTGTGCCCCTGGACCCGCAAAACTGTAGAACTGAAAAACTCATGAAAACATGCATTTCCTGAGACTTCCAACTCTCCAGTCTGACAGCCAAACAGGGGGGAACCTGAACAGATAACCCGGCTAAAATAAGTCAGAACCTCGAAGAACTTAAAGCAACTTTAAGTAACGATCAGGGTTGGCTCGTTTGTCCTTAATGTCCAAATCCACGTTCAGTTCACCAGCTTGAAGGGTAATTGACAACGTAGTGAGACTATTACTGCTAGGCATTTATTTATCATGGTCTCATTTATTTCATTGGTTTCCTAGCGATTTTTCTCTTCTTCAAGAATTAAATATTGGAAGTCAGTGTATGCCTACTCAGACTGGAGGCATTGATTTTAAGAGTGAAAATGGCAACAGAATTAGGTGGAGTGGTAACAGTTTCAACTGGAATGATGTGTGAGTGTGTATTTGCATGTGTGTAGACACATAGGTGTGTGCATGCCAAACGCTTTATGTTCCAGAACATTCACTCTTAGGAGGCACTCCATGGAAAGTGATTTTCCCAGTGTGGCTGGAAGGGAAGACTGAGGTCATCATACAGAATATCCGAAGGCTTCTGAAAGACGCCTCCTCGTCTCTGCACTCATATGACTGTGCACTAATAAGGGAGACATAAATGATAATGGCAGGAGCACTCGGTTTGGTCCTTCCACGTCACGGACAGGAAAGCAAACCAAAAAAACGATACTCGTGGCATATTTTCCCTCATCCCATCCACTCCTTTGGCTTCCTGCTGTCGACTGGGTAAAAGTTGGATTTTGTTTCTGTTTTTTGCCTTGCAGAATCTGTGGCACAAAGTCGTAAGAAACAAACAAAACAAAAAGCACACCAAGAAGTATCTCCTGCCATCTTGGGACCTCTCTGTAGCCCTTGACCCCCAGCTTGTCTGGAAAGACAGCGCCCAGCCAAGACAAAGAAGCAAAGGCCGAGAGGGTAAGCTCTGACAGCATCTCCCCAGTCCTCGCCTCCACCTCTTCATTTGAGGCCCCCAGCCAGCTCCCTAAGTGTGTTCCAGTGCAGGGCCAATAAACAGAAGGCAGCCACAGGCACCTTCTCTCCATTGCCCTTCAGAGGAATCCCTGCTATAGCACTCTCCCCAGTTGGAAGGCCCACAGTTCATTTCCACCCGCTTCCTCCGTTAGAAATTAAGGCAAGTCCTTCTCCTCTCAGTGCCTGCCAAATAGGTACTGTGCATCCCTGTGGAAACGATAACATCGTCTTGAAAGTACCTTCTGTCAAACCAGTTTCTTTGTGCATGTCATTAGCGGCAATAGAAAACTTTCTCCAGTTAGGAAATGGCACAATTACTCTGATCCTTCAGCATGTTTGTGCTCTTCCCAGCACCGAAATGCCAAATACAACAGGGCTAACTCTAAGCAAACTTTATAAGAAAGCATCTAAGTTCAAAAAAATACAACCTAGTTACCTCTGTATTTTATTCATTTTCCATGAGTATGTGGAAATACCTGTTTCCTGTCACATTTGTAAGTTAAATCCTTGGGTCATTTCAAGCGTGCTTGGCTAAAGATCCTCCTGAGGGATGATGACTAATGAATCGTCAGAGAGAAAATCTGCCCCAAAGGCGAATTTCAGGACGTAAACTTCAATAATCCGTAGGCCTTTAAGAAGGATCCCTATTCAGTTATACGCATGGAGCAAGTGAAAGGGACAGAAAGACAATAAAACTGCAAAGCAGAAAGAAAACCATCTTTGCAAATAATTTAGTCTCATGCTAGATTATCTTTACAAAAGTATTTGAATATGATCGGCAGCTCTACTTGCAAAGGTCTCACCCCTGTTTTTCATACATTGTTAAGGGTCTCACGGTCTGAAAATTAAATTATTTAATGTTATTAATGTTTTCCGTGGAAAAGAAGAATTTGACTGTGTCCATGTCTGTGTGTGTCTGCGTGTGTTCGCGTGTCTCTGCCTGCAGGGGAGTGGGCATGTAATGACACATTGTGGGGGGTGAAACATACACGCCGCTGGGATGTAGACCGTACCTGTTCTGTACATGCATGCTACTTGGTCTGCTACATGTACTTACACACTTCTCACAAATATTCTATTCAGGATAAACAGTTCTTCCCTGCAGTTGCTAACGAGTAATATTTTCTGATAATGAGCATTTATAATCTTATCAACTCTTAATCATTTATAATCCTGACATAACACAATCTTGGAATCAACTCCCTTGCCTAGGTCTAAGAGATTCAATCACATGGCTGACATTTAGATTAATTAAAAGCTGAGTGCACGCTTTCATTTCTCTATGGCCCCACCATACATGGACTGTGTTTTCCCAGAAACTACTGAGGTGTAATTATTTCTAAACAGGAAGATAAAATAATTCATAATTGTAAGAATTTCAGCAAATTTCATAGATTTTTATAAATGCCTCACAAAATTCCAGTGAGGCATATAGGTAAAGGTTATTGTGCTCTTTTAAGATTATTTTAGAGTTGTTAAATATCACAGGAGGAAACAATACTTGTAGTTGAGTTATCAATTTTTTCCCCTTTTTCTTCGCTGTACAACTGGACTGTCAGCTGTTGGGTCACAGGAACATTCCCCTCTGCCTCATCCTTGACCCTGGAGGAGAACAGAACCCAGAAGGGCCGAATCAATTTTCACTTCATCTGCTCAGGTCACATGTATTTAAGAATCTGCCAAAGATGGTTCATAGATCCTTGGAATCTCACGGACATAGTTTCAAAAGCATTGTTCTGACTTCTGTCACCCTTCCCTTTCCTTCAACTCTAAGGGAAAAAAACCCTTCTCAAATGAAAGCTTGTTGAAATATGCTCCTCAAATCTGGAATTTGATTTATATCATTGGAAATCCCAATTTGATAAGAAAGCTTGCACGATGTTTTATTTCTTTCTTCTTTCTTTTCTTCCCCTTTTTTGAAAAGATCAAGTGAATTGTTAGGAGAGCTTTTGTAAGAGTTCTTTGCAAAGTTTTCTGATTTTAGCACACTCCCCATTCATAATTTTTCATTTACTGGATGTTTGCAGGGCATTATTATTAAGAGATTCTTGAGTTAAAACAGCAACCATCCCCCACCCCCATTTTTCACTACAGAGTTGGCATGAATAGTTCTTCCACAGAATTGTTTACTCTATATTTATAGCTGCCTTAAATAGAAATACTGTGAAACACTATTATTTTCATATAACACAAAAATCACTGGTTACAGCCTCCAATATTACTGATGCAGGGGAAATGACTTGCATATTTTCCATGACCAAAAGTTAGCAATGACTGCCCAATTGCAGATGACTACAGAAGATTATGCCAAGTCCCACACAACAAATAAGTTTTAGTGCAACAACGTAATACATGTTCTGTTGGGACATTCCATTGCTTTGAGTCCCATACAGCATCCGATTAAAAAGAGAACACGAGAGAGGGAGCAGAAAAGTTCAATTAGAGGATACAGAGATCGCGTAGGAGATCTAGGTTGAAACCAGAAACACAGCCAAGTACACACTCGCAAGTTATACGTTACAAAGACTAATTCTGAAAAACAAAATTCACTGGTCTTTTGTAAAACCTCTAACACTAGAAGTAGATTTTGCTCATCCAATGGGAAATGAAATATTTATACTAATGCAGACTATGATAAATCATCACTCAAGAAACGGATTCCCCTTTTCCCACCCACTACCAGCCCTAATTCCCTCTGAGACTCAGTGGAATAGGAAGATCAGCGCGTTTGTCGATAATATGCCTAATACAATGTGTCTGCTCTGTCTCACTCGTGAATGCTCAGAACAGTACTATCAAGTGTTGGCTTCTCCTTCATCGAAGACATAGTTGAGCTTTATGACGGTGCTGATGAAGTCACCAAGTTCTACAAAATCGGCAGTGACGATATTGATGCCACTCTCTCCTGGCTTCTGCGTGCGGACCCACTGCATCATGGCAGGGAGAGCTCTGAGAAAGGAGAGAAAAAGAGAAGTCACAGAGGGCAAGAGACTGCCTTTCCAGCTCACAGTCCCCAGGCTTCCCTTTAGTATTCTACCTCACTAAGACAAACATCCCGATTACAGAATGGAGAAACAGGGCCAAAGGGCCAATGGTAAGCGCTTAACTTCGGCAGAGACTCTGTGGGAGGAGTATTCACCGTACTGGCCTCTGCTGGTCATGGCATTTTGGAGATCTCGGGTGCTGCGAGGGTTTAGAGTGAAGCTCCTCCTCTAAGAAAACATTCGGGCACCTGTGTGTTGGTTTGGCACTGTGTGACTGCAGACCCTGCAAAGCGATGGGTGGCCAGGGTCGGAGATGAGTGCATGCACTTAGCAAACATTTATCGTAAACTCAATATCTTCAGGAAATGTGCTAGGTATTGTAAATAGACATAATAGCAGAAATCCCTGCATTTGAAGAGTTGATGCTTTGGTAGTGGGAAGGCAGGTGGGCAAGAGAAGAAGATATTAATGTATTACGATCGGGGATATTCTTTTAAACACATCTGTAGGGGACCATTCTGCGTGGCGTGGGCCCAGCTCCCAGTGGAAAGCAAGGTCCGATGCACAGGACCCACACTCACGGATAGGTTCTCCCGTGGGGAATCAGGCCTGCCTTGAACCTAGGCTGCTTTGAGACTTGCTTTTTCTAAAACCCCCTCACCCTGAATTGAGATATCAAGTGCTTACTGTAACTCCCTAAAATCCATGCTAAACCTTCCAAGGATGAGTGTAACTGCTTCAGCCACTTTTCCCTTTTCATTTGCAAATATCCTTCTTCTGTGATGTGATTAGTGGCATCCTTTGTTTTGCATAAAGGTAACCACCTAAAGCCAACCTATACAGAGTAAATCAGGATGATCATGTAATGTGCAGAGAAACTCAATAAAGGCCTGTCATGGAGGAGGCCTCGGCTTTTTCTCCCCTTGAGAGAAAAGCCATACTGTCCCTTTTCCTCCACAGGACTCGGTGGTCCATGTGAATTTCTTGTGCCTCATCCACAGTGTGGCAGACCCCACGAGCCAGGGTCTGCATCACACATCTATTATATATATTTAATCCGCACCTGAGGATATGCTTGTCGATTTTAGAGAGAGGAGAAGGGGGAGAAAGGGACAAACATTAATGTGTGAGAGAGAAACATTATTGGTTGCCTCCTGCGCACTCCCCGACTGGAAATCAAACCCGAAACCTAGGTATGTGCTGTGACCAGGAACTGAACTGGCAACTTATTGGTGTATGTGATGATGCTCCAACCAACTGAGTCACCCATCCAGGGTGAGCACCTATTACATTTTAATTACCATTGAAGGTACTTAGAAGACTTGAATGAACAAAATAGGTAAAAATTTCCACCATTATGGAGCTTATATTCTAATAAGAAGAGACAGACATGAAAAAATAATCGGAAGTAAATTATAGCATCTGATTGGGTGGAATAAGTGCTATTAAAAAAGAGCAGGAAAGGGATAGGAGTGTGCAGGTGGAGAGGAGTGGTGCACACTGTACGTTAAAATAGGGCAGTTGTAGGCCTCGTCGATAAGGGGACATTTCCGCAAAGGTTGGGATGAGACAAGGAAGTTAGTCACGTGGATTTCCAGGGAAAGCATTTCAGCGACTACCGTAGCCCTAAAGGGCTCATATGCTTAAGCTTGGGGGAAGAAAAGGGAGTAGTGAGAGTGGAAGTCAGAGGGGTAAGTCAGAGGGAAGTCAGAGGGGTAATGAGGAAAGGGGGTAGCATACTACAGGACATTAGAAGGGCTTGGAGTAAAATGGGGGGTCTTTGGAAGATCTTGTGTAGAAGAGTGGTGCGAGCTGACTTTTATTATAGAAGACGGTCCGTGACCATCGCAGTATAGGGGAGAGTCCCCTGGCCCAGTCTGGGAAGTCGGGGAAAACTTTTCACAAGAATGCTCCCTGAATGAGGCAGGATGAGTAAGGATTAGGGGAGTACAGGTGGGAATGCAGGATGGAGAACAGTGAAATAAATTTTCAGGCAGAGGACATACCACTTCTTTATTGGTAGAGGTACATGCGTCCTCAGGAGCAGAAGATGCAAACACAAAAATACAGGTGATGTTAAGAATGATATACAATCTCCTATGACAGCACATTGAAGGAAAATCTAGCACGACTTGAGATGGCAGGAAGGGAGATCTCCATGACCGAGGGATAAATAAACTGGCCTGAGGGGTGAGAGTGCAGTAACGAAGGAAGTGTGAGGACACACACACGAACATTAAACTCGTGGATGAGATGGAGGAGCGAAGACAAAGAGAAGGGGGAGGGAGAAGAAAAGAGGATGCAGTTAAGGATCTCAAAGAAGTTACATCACAAAATTTAAAGAAGACTTGAAGACATTGGAGAGATAAGAAGGAACCAGAGGAGAGAAGGGTTTCAGAAATCTAGAACAACCGAAAGCTATTAACCAGGGAAATAATATGCTTAAAATTGTAATTGGGAGAGATTAGTTGCCTTCAGCGTGGACAAATGAATGGCAGAGGGGAAGACTAGTAATCCGGATGAGTCAATAGTGTAAGTCTCAGTGGCAGCCATCGATAGATTCGAAAAGAACGCAGGAAAGACAAATGACAATATAGATTGGTGTGGGATTGGATGGGACTGGAGAGGGAGAACTAGGTGATGACGATGCCTAGATTTTTAGCAGGATTCTGGCAGCTACACATCATCCACTAATGCTGCAGAGACGGGAGTGCGGGCTTTCCAGTGGATGTGCTAAGTCCGGTCTGAGACGTATTGTCAGTCATTTGAGATGACTTCGAGAAACATGAGTTGAGATCTCAACTGGTGGTTAAGTCAGGTCTGATATTCAGAACACAGAGCTGAGCGGGAGCCATTACATAGAGCTACCAGTTGGCTACGAGAATGAATGAAATTACCTGAGAAGATTTTGTAGAGAGGAAAAAAAGAGAAAAATCTGAAGACCAGCAGAAATGAGTAGAAAAGTTGACAAGTCGATGATAAGGGATGAGTGGAAGAGTTGATTCCATAAAAGAGGAAGAAGTAGGCACAGGCTAGGAGGAAGACCAGGAGCACAGGGTGTCCTCAAAATCAGCAAAAAGGAACCACGCTCTTTGGGGCCCATGAGGTTAAAACATGGGATGCGGTTCATGTAATCCACGTGCATTTCTCCAGATCTCAGCAGGTACACCTAGTCTACACACACTGGACACAGTCAGGCAAAACTGGACCAACTGCCTTGAGCTACACTCATCTGACAGGTAACACTTTACAAATTACGATCCACATTTTCCTGCATATACATTCTTCTGTTAGACACAGATAGAGGAGGATCCAGTTGCTTCTAGAAGAGCATATAATGTATCTAAAGTGCCCAATGCCTTCAGAAAATAAACTGGCAGGTGGAAAAATGGGGTCCCTCGTGGCAACAGTTTCAGAAGAGAATTCTGTGTTAAGAGGAACAATCTGGATCCCTGGCACTCAGACAGAAGCGTATCCAAGCTCGTCAGAAAGATGGACGCTGTGGCAATGTGTGTGCAGCCACGCAAAGCCGGACTGCATTACTTTCTCTTCTGGACTTGCTAGGGCAGATGACATATTCCTGTTGTAAATGTGGCATTACCTGGGCATTTTAGGAGAGCAGACAGTCTTTGGAGAGAGGATCAGAACCAGTGCATTTCCTGGGAAGAAGGGTTGTCCAACAGAAACACTCAGCTGGAGAGGTGAGAGTGGCGAGTGGACAAGCATGACGCTGAGGCCAGTGCCGACTCTGATTTAACCTTAACTGAGTGTGTGGTTCACCAGATCCCTGGGTAATGAGGTACCAAGTCATGGAAGGTTCCAGAGCAACCAAATTCCCCCTTTAGAGCCATGACCATCACAGAAGCCCCTCCTCAGATGTCCTCTACTACTCTAAGATTAGAATCTCTGGGCCTGAATTGAGAACAATAAGTTGTTATTTTCGTGGGGAGACATTAGAAGAACACAAGAGTGCTTGTCTGTGTTTCTCTGTAAAGTGGATTGCTTTGAGAATTGATGAAACATCCTCTTGGAATAGCTTCTAGTCCTCATGTAAAATACAAGTTTTACACTTAAAATACCATTTCTGTGAGTAATGGGAGTATTGCTACCTTTTTGTTCAGATATATTTTCCTAAAGTCAATACTACATGAAAGATAAAACAACCAATAATGCCAAATTGAATCTTAAACATTCAGAAGTCTTAACTAGAATCATGCTAAACAATAAGTCTCAATATACTGGGTTAATACCAGCAAATGCAACTCAAGTTACAATAGTTATTTAGAAAAGCATTTTTAAACTATTTTTCATTTTGCCCCCATGAAGTTTTTTATTTTTAATTAAATTTATTGGGGTGCTATTGGTTAATAAGGTCATATAGGAGGGTTCTAGTGTACATTTCTATGACACGTGATCTGTATATTGCATTGCGTGTCTGTCATCCACAGTCAAATGATCATCTGTCACAGTGTATTTGACCCCCTGCACTCATTACTACCCCGCAGCCCCTGTCCCTCTGGTAACCACCATACTTTTGTCTGTCTATGAGTTTTTGCTTGTTAATTTTTCTTGTTTGTTCATTTGTTACTTTCAGTTTCATGCCCCACATATGAGTGAAACTATGTGGCTCTTAGCTTTTCTGTCTGACACTTTGCTTAGCATGATATTCTCAAGATCCATCCACGCTGTCACAAATGGCAGTATTCCATTTTTTCTTGTGACTTAGTGCACTAAGTCTGTCCAGAAAAAGTCCAGCCATTGTTAATAAAATGAGAACAGTTTGTGCAACACTGATGCAACCAGGAAGCCAAGGAGAGTGGACTGGAATGTGCATATACAAACAATGACGACTTCATTGTACTAGTCAGTGGGGGTGGTAGACACCATTGAGTGACCATGTGGACTGTATGGCCATCGCACTCAAAATGGCTAAGTGAACACAGCAATGAATCTGCATCAAATGTTAGGTTAAGCCTTTACCATTTTTGTGTGGAAACTATTCAGATGATTCAGAAGACCACAGCTATGGGCAACTAGTGATTTGTAGCTTCATCACGACAATGCACCTACTCATGCATCATGTCTCATGCAGAGTTTTTTAGTAAAATATTAAATCACTAGGTGACTAAGTCCCCCTACAGCCCAGATTTGGCACCATGCAACTTCTGGCTTTTCCCAACACTACAATCACCTTTGAAAGGGAAGAGATTTCAGACCATCAATGAGATTTAGGAAAATACAATGGGGTGGCTGATGGCAGTTCGGAGAACTGTGTGAGGTCCCAAAGTGACTATTTTCAAGTGTACTGAGGCGTCCTTGTCCTATGTACAATGTTTTTTTTTTTTGTATTTTGTATCTTCTTCAACAAATGTCTCTATTTTTTCATATTACCTGGCTGGATACATTTTGGAGAGACCTTGCATATGTACCACATCTTCTTTACCCAATCATCTATTGTAGGACAGCGTTTTATAAGTTAATATAACCCCAGTAAGTGGTTTAAAATAAAAACATATGAGCATGAAAGAGATGATGTGATGGGAAGGACAAGGTGACCAGAGAGTAGAGGCCTTGGAGGTGCAGGGACAGCAGGCTGACCGACTACAGTGGGAAAGGGACAGGCAGGCACTTTGGTCAGACTGCCAAGAGCCTCGTTGGACAGCCCGTGGAGTCATCATATGTGTGCACTTGAAGGTTTCTCATGGACTTTGTCCAATTAAACAAGAGCTCTTTGACTTCCCATGCGAAGAAGAATCTAATATTAATTTCAAACAACGCGTACTATGTAGTGACATTGACGTTTGCATTCTGTCTGTATACAGTGAGCTCACTGTCTCTGTTTTAAAGTTCTCGGATCGCCACGAGATCCTGAAGAGCATTCATTCATTCATTATTCATATTGCCTTCACCTCTATAGACAAAAAGTTTCTAGCTGGAATTTGAATGATGTTCACTAACATTATGAAAAAATAATATTTCAAGTGATATTATATAATCTGAAGTGATTATTAAATTCCCTTTGAACCTGTACATTAATAACTTAGCATCTATTTATGGAATGGTCTCCTTTGGTATAAAAGATGTGATTATACTGTAATGGTGTCTTACCAATGCCCCTCCCCTTTTCTTATTCTCTCCGTTTTATTAGAGGCTGGATTTATAGTGTAGATTTAGACTGTTTACTTGTGAGACCTCACTGACAACCAGGAGAATCATTTCAAGATAAGTGAAAATCTAAGTAAAATCATAGCACGTATCTAATCTGGATTCAGACTATTTCTACTCAAGTCTCAGCACCAGCATTTTTTATGAGTTAGTTAACACTCTAAAGCCTCAGTTTGGGCACCTGTTAAATGGGCATGATAATGAGGACGAAAGTAGTTAGAGCACACAGACTGCTTAGCCGAGTGCCTGGCTCTCTGTAAGTGGAATTGTACTGCACACTCACTGGGGGACACCTGGGCGCTGCCCTCTCCAGGAGCTACAGAGTCTGAAAGAAGGAGGGCGGCAGGGAGTTCTGGAAGCAACACCCAGCCATGACACACTTGTAATGTAAGAAGGTGCCTGATTTAATTTGATTCCAACCAAAGTCAGAAAGGGGGTTGGGGGACACCCTAGTGCTGTCAGGGCAAGACGTGACGAGGCCTTGGGGGAAATATCCTCGGAAGCGCTTTGTTTCTGGGCACCTCATTGTGGCAAACATCCAGGTATGCTTTTCCCACCATAGATTCTAAATTAGGTTGGTAAAAGAGCAGGTGCAGAACTAAAACTTGGTGCACGACGCCTCGAAGCCCCTCTCTGGAACGTGGAGCTCTCCAGAGGAAAGGCATCTTCCAACAAATTTCAGGTTTCCTGGAAGAGGAACAGGCAAATCTACAGAAATCAGACGACTCCCTTCACGGAAGCAGCAGGAGGTGAGAGATGTGAGAGCCAGAGATCTTCTGATGTTCCGGCTTTGAGAACTGGTTTTAAAAAGATTTAAAGCAAAAGATTTAGGAGTTGGAAGTGCTGAGATCAGTAACCCTTGATGTGCTGACCTTGACTTATTCATTCATGTCAGGGTCATGAGATTAATTCGATCTACTCAGAATGCTTCCATCACCTCTCAGTGTGTCTAGGATGAAAATAAAAATCCTTAACTGACCTACAGAGCCCTGAACAACGGCCACCAGCGGCTCCTCTGGGGTCATCGCCGGTCACGTCCTCCATCACCAAACTCTAGTCTTGCCTGTCTCCACCAGCCTCACTGTCCGCTGGGGGCTGCGTGAATGCTGCTGTGCTAGTTTGCTCCCCCCCCACCCCACCATCCCACCATTCACTGGGACAGCTCACTCCTCTTCCAGGTGGTATTTACACCATCACTTCACCACACGAGTCAGAACTGTGATTGCATTGGCGTGTTTGTAGACTGCAGTCTGCCTGAGCACAAGCACTGGCCCTCCTCTCACTGCCGTCCTCGCGGTCCTTAGCGCAGGGCCCGGCGTAGCAGGTTCTGTAAATACTTGTCGAATACACGAACGAGTTTGACTTGCAGAAACAAATGCGTTATTTTTAGAAAAGAAGTATATGCAGGAATATAATTCATGAAAAGCCTCTTCTGTTTTCCTTGCCCTGGTTACTGTCACAGATTTCAGTTTGTAAATTCACTATCTGTTTGAATTAAAAAAAAATTTTAACGAACTTGAAGGATGTTAACTTTTCTGTACTTGGCAGGTCTCACATGCAAATTTTGACATTCACCACTCAATTTGCAAAACAAATCCCTCTGTCTTATACCTCCAGTGCCATCAGTTTCTGTGGTAATGATGACGTTAGCAGTAATAACGATCATCTCAATAAATACAGAATTTATTCAAGTTAAATTTAATTCATCAGATTTCTTTAGTTATCCATGCATCGTTAATTTTAATTATGAAATATGATTACATAATTCGATTACTTAGATGTACATTATTAGACATTTATGAGGAATTGAGGTGAAATGCCTATTCAAGGGTGCACATGCATACACATAACACTTTTACAAAGAGTGCATTTTTATATGCTACTTTCCCGATTTCCCTAAACTTATATTTTCTAGTTATGAATGAACAATTGTAGATAATAAAGCACATCTTTTCACAAATTTTATTTGAATGCGTTTATTTTGAATGAAATATTTCTTTAAGTGAATGAAATAGAATTCTTCAAAATCAAGTCATTAATCCCGAACTCTCTGATGGCTTGAGGATAAAGACTGCTTTGAACGTATCAGAGCCTGGTTACTGCTTGTCCCACACTCAGCCTCTCCTAAGAAATGCAGGCTTAATTGACAAAGTTTAAAATAATGACTCTAGATCTTTTCTTCTCCTGAAAAACTGAGTCAGCCAGGAGCAACTAATTAAAATCAAGTCTGACATATTTTAAAATGTGACTTTCTGTCAATTTGGCCATTTCTGAAAGCTTGGAACAAAGCTGTGGTACATTTACACAATGGAATACTACGCTGCCATAAAAAGGAAACATTGCCTTTTGTGACAACATAGATGAACCTGGAGATTATTAGGCTGAGTGAAATAAGCCAGTTAGAGAAAGACAAATATTATATGACCTCTCCCATATGTGAAATCTAATGAACTAAATAAACTGATGAACAAAACAGAAACAGAAGGCACGGAGACATGGAGCAGGCTAACAGCTCTCAGAGGGGTGGGAGGGAGGAGACTGGATGAAAGAGGGTGAAGGAATTAGCCAAGGAACATGCATGGCCAATGGACACAGGCAACAGTGGGGTGAAGGCCAGAGGGAAGGTGGGTCAGGGTCTGGGTGGAAGTGGGCAAAGGGGGGTTAAATGGGGACATCTGCAATAGTGACAACAATAAAAATAAGTAAAATGACCTGAAGTTTAAAAAAAAGGGAAGAAAGAAAATGAAATAAAAAAGACAAAACCAAAACAAAAAACCACTTGCCCAAAGGTTAGCATTTCATATACCGAAGCACCAGCAATAAATAGCAGGGCCTTTGCACCTGTAGGTTAAACCCTGGAAGGGCTTCAAATCACCTCAAGGGGACACACCCACACAGGTCATAAATCGTAACTTCCATAAACACAGGGCATATCATTTTTGGTTAAAACTGATTCTGTTCGAAAAGCTGCATATCTGATTTATGTCCGATGAAAAAAGCTCATTTAAAAAATTCTTTTCCCCCTAAAGTTGCACTTAAAGCATTAAGTCATGTGAATCATCTGTAAAACAATGGCCAGACAAGAAACTCTGGGGATTTTAGAAGACCTGTGGTCTCCTGCATAGGAGACTAAAGCCCTCCCAAGACTTCCTATGCCTGCTCTGTGTGCCTCCAAAATGAAATTGCTATCACTACTTGGGTATAAAACAATAATCAAAGGCCCCACCGAACATATAGTCCAATCTGGATTTTTCCCTTAGTTTCTGTGAAAGAAAGAAATCCCTCTCTACTTGGCTTTCCCGGGTTCTCTGCTCAAATCAAGTTCAAACTCCATTCGTAGCTTGATAGCAACATCTATTCCACAAGTAGTTATAAAGCACCTATTATGTGCTGTGCATTATTGTGTGGGCCGAGGAAGAAATGGTGCTCAGAAACCGAAGCTTTCTTGACCTCCTGGTACCTACAGTGCAGTAGGGAAGAGAGAACTTCATTGACAACAAACATAATTGCCGTGGCTGGTGTATCTCAGTGGATTGAGCATAGGCTACGAACCAAAGGGTCGCTGGTTTGATTCCCAGTCAAGGCACATGCCTGGGTTGTGGGCCGGGTCCCCAGTGGGGGCCATGTGAGAGGCAACCACGCATTGATGTTTCTCTCCCTCTTTCTCCCGCACTTCCCTTCTCTCTAAAAATAAATAAATAAAAGTCTAAAAAATCAATCACCTCAGCTTTGTTGGTGTTAAGAGAGAATCTGGGCTTGACTATAGCAATGGGTTTTATTCATGTCTCACATAAATTATGCAGACCCTTCAGTCCCCATGTCCCCTAACTGTAACACTAGGAGTGGTCACACTCAGAGGCAGACACACCCACACCCCAGGCACTGATGGGTGTGTGCCTTGAACGTAAGGTGCAGAGTTAGCCATAAAGACCAGGCCCCAACCCTGAGCACAGACACGTCCTGGGAGTCACGAGAGCTGCTGTCACACCAGGAATACTGGGCACTGGGAAGGCACCACCCTAACTATACTACCAGCTTTAAGTTGTCAAAGGGACAAATTCCAAGTCCTCGGGAGCATACAAGAGCTATTTCACCTTCTTCCCATGCCTGGCAGGTTATTAGTTTGTTATTTCCATTTAACAAAAAGTGATGCAGTACAGTCAAAGCAAAAGACACCTTCCATTTTGTTCTTTTTTTTAAACAGATTTTATTTATTTATTTTTAGAGAGGGAGAAAGAGAGGGACAGAAACATCAATGTGTGGTTGCCTCTCACACGCCCCCTACTGGGGACCTGGCCTGCAAACCAGGCATGTGGCCTGACTGGGAATCGAACCAGCAACCCTTTGCTTCGCAGGCCGGTGCTCAATTCACTGAGCTACACCAGCCAGTGCACCTTCTGTTTCTTTTGATGAAGGCAACAGGAGCCCTCCTTACTGTGGCATGGAAGAAATCTGTTAAAATTCCACTTTGCATTAAAACAAGGTGCATCTAAACTCCGAGAGAAATGCTGTTTAGAGTTCATAAAATGTCCTTGTCCTCAGGCACATTGTGTGCTCCCAGCCAATGTTTCAGAAAAAGCCATGAACCTGGTGAGGATACAGCCTATGAGCTCAGCAGGCCCTCCGACCGGGCCGCCTGCCTCGCACACTCTTCTGTCTGCTAATTTTCTGAGGGAGCAAAGGAAGAAAGAAAGCTTTGCAAATTCTAAACAAAGAGACCTTTCAGCACTTTACAATTCAGATTGCCAGCAGGCAGACAATGGGTTTTTTCCAGAAGAGAGTCTCAATAGGATGAACCCTTCTGTGTGGGGCCAAGTGCTGCTCTCACCTCAGCCTGGTCCTCAGCACCACAGAGCTCAGCACACACGCTCGGGAACTGGGGAACTCAAAGTCCAGAGGCAAGTTCCTTGTTCCAATCACAGGGGTTCTGTGTGCCGGTCCCTGCCCTGCCTTTCTCCTCTGCAGAGAGATTTCCATTTGCTAAGAAAGAGTTGCTGCTAAGCTTGTGCAGAAAGGAAAGGTCACATTTCTGTTTTCGCTTGAAACAGACATCTTAAGGACCACCTAGATTTGTTCCTTGGCCTTCAATGGTTCCCAAACAATGCTGAGCACTCTGGACCTAGACATCAGAGGTGGCAATGTTGAAAGCCATGTCAGAGATCGGTCATCCGAGAGGTGTGGTCCCACCAGTGAGCTGAATTGCCACTCTTCTGTAGTGTCAGCAGGATCATTTTATCAATTCAGTTTTAGTCTCAAATATCTGTTGCTTAGGGGAAATTTAAGTGGAATTCTGTATGCCTTTAATTTTAACAATGGGGAATAAGTTATTAGTTATATACATTTATCAAGGGGAGAAGGGCTCTGGGAAGAAAGATGGTGTAAGAAAAATGGCTTTGAGGGTGAGATCCTGGGCACTGTTGGTCTCCAGTATGTTCCTCTATTCCCTCATAATGTCACCAAATGTTCACTGAGCACCTACTATGTGGCAGCTGCTGTGGTGGATTCAGAGATGCATCGGATATGGTTCTTGCCTTAATCTTGGGACTAATTCCAGAATCACCTGCACTGCTACCAACAGAAATTGTTTAATCACTCCTAATAGCTTTGCCTGGAAACATTAAAAAATGAAGATGTCCATGAAGCCTCTTGGCTCATGAACTGGCTGCTGGCCTCTTTCCTGGCACAAAGTCCAATTCCAATGGACATATTCCATGGACTCTTATAAATCCATGAGGCTAAATACAACCACTCTCCAAGGAGTCATACCTTAAGTAGGTATTTACCAGGTTTTGATGGACTGGCTGTCGTCAATACGGGGGCAGTGGAAGGGGCCCGAGCTTTGGAATCAGACTGAGCTGAATGAGTTACAAACAACGCATGGCCCTGGGAAGGGTACTTAACCTCCCTGCTGCTTATTTTCCTCATTGCAAACAGGGATAGTAATGGTATGCATTTTACAGGGTTTTTGTAAGAATGAAACGTAACAATAACACATAGATGGGCGGTATGACACAGAGGTTAGGAATGAGGACTTTGGGTGGACTGTCTGAATTCAGACCCTGGCGCTCTCAGTTAGATGTACTCGTGCTACTGGAGGAGGTCACTTAACTTTTTTCTAGCTTCAGTTTCCTCACTCGTGAAAGAGAGTAAAAAGAGTAAGCTAATGTGAAGACTAAATGGAAAAACATGCGTATACAATTTAACACAATACCTGAGAGATAGGAACTCAATAAATCTCAGCCGTTAGTCCTTTTCTAGTGTTAATGCCTAAAGTGCTTGTCACCTAGTACACGGTAAGTAAATGTTAGTCACCTTCGTTTTTCCTCGTTTTAGGTCACTTTAAGGCAAGGGGCTGGAAGAGTCGGACTGTGCATCAATGTGCAGTGACTACTGGGGTGAGCTGCCCACACCTGCCTTTCCAGATCCGGGGTGCCCATCTCCGCTGCCAGGGCATTGCTGGTTGTTGGTGCTGGGCTGAGCTTCTGTCCAAGAAGTGCCTTCAGCCAAAGACAGCCACCTCGGCCGAAGTCACACACCCTCTCTGGAGACAACCTGCAGTCAACGACTGACTTTGGGGGGGCAGGGTGTGACGTCACCTGCTTTTAGG
>PVKM010019169.1:0-24440 GCA_004027735.1 Carollia perspicillata | reverse complement strand
CCCCTTATCTATGATTCCTCCCCCCTATTTTAGAGGTGAAACTGTCTATTTCCACAGTGTCGGGGCCAATCTGTCCTGAAGAGTCCACTCACTCTCCCAACAGAAGCACGCTGTGCACACCAGCATTACCAGTTATAAGCAGATGAGCTCAGGACCTGACAAGCAGTTTCAACACAGCTGGTTGTTAGACCTCCAGGGCAGACTTGGATAATTGACAAGGACCACACTCCCCTGTGAACCAACCTGATGCAAGGAAATGATTTTAAGACTGATTCTTTTCTCTCTCACATTTCTGCTGCCTTGCTCCCACCAGGGAAGAACAAACTGATACCAATCCTTGCTTCGATCAAAACTACTGAACAGGCCTGGTCATCTTTATTTAAAAAAGGGGGCGGGGGAGGGTCATTTCCACCTAAAATGGAATAATGCCAAATAACTGCTAGCTATAAATTAAAAATACAGCCCTGGCTGGTGTGGCTGAGTGGACTGAGCGCTGGTTTGTGAATCAAAGGGTAGCTGGTTCGATTCCCAGTCAGGGCACATGCCCAGGTTGCAGGCCAGGTCCCCAGTTGGGAGTGCACAAGAGGCAACCACACATTGATGTTTCTCTCCCTCTCTTTCTCCCTCCCTTCCCCTGTCTAAAAATAAATAAATCTTAAAAACAAATACAGCACAGCTAGCAACCTCAACATTTAGCTAAAGTTGAACTTTTGATTAGAAAAGGAAGGGAAAAAGGGGAGAAACTCATTTTAAAAAGCAACAGGTATCCATAAGGACTGTGCTATTTAGAGATAAGCAAAGGGTAAATGCTCTCACAAATCCACATTTGCCACAATTAGCCACTTTTTTAAATATATATATTTTATTGGTTATGCTATTACAGTTGTCCCATTTTTTTCTTCCCTTCATTCCCATCCATCCTGAACCCCCCCCTTCCACCAGCATTCCGCCAGCTTAGTTCATGTCCATGGGTCATACCTATAAGTTCTTTGGTTTCTCCATTTCCCGTACTTTTCCTAACCTCCCCCTGTCTATTTTCTACCCACTATTTATGCTTCTTCCTATACCTTTTTCCCCACACTCCTCCCTTCCTGCTGATAACCCTCAATGTGATCTCAATTTCTGTGATTCTGGTTCCTGTTCTAGTTGTTTGCTTAGTTTGTTTTGGGGTTTTCTTTTTCAGGTTCAATTGTTGACAGTTTGAGTTTGTTATCATTTTACTGTTCGTATTTTTGATGACCTTTTTCTTAAAAAATACAGAATGCTTCATGAATTTGCATGTCATCCTTGTGCAGGGCTATGCTAATGTTCTCTGTATTGTTCCAATTTTAGTATATTTGCTGCCAAAGGGAGCACACAGTTAGCCACTTGAAGAGGCAATATGGTATCCTCACAAAGAACAAAGACTGCCTGACTGTGAACCTCTCTCTGATCCTTCCTTTACTACCTGTGTGACCGTGGATGAGCTACTCAGCTGCACCTCGCTCAGTGTCTGCATCTATCACAGTATGCCGAGAGGACTGGAAAGCAGCTGCAACAGTGCCTGACAATGGTAAGAGCCATGTTAATGTTAGCTGTTACTGTCACCTCATACCTATGCCCTCTTCTCCTATTCAAGAGCAATGTAATTTACCACATCAACTCTAAGAATATGCAGAAAACAATCTTTGTTTTAAAACTTCAAACTGATTAAATATTATAGTCTTCAAGCTGCTCCTAAAACTAACCAGGATAAAGAGAAAAGGAAAATGTACAATGTTAACTAACACTAAATTTTAGAACCACAGTAAATTTAAGGGAGAAAATAAAATTGAAAGTTTAAAAGTAAACCATTCCAACAAATTTTAAATAAATACATAAGCCTCCCCGGTGTCCACAGTACCTTTGATGAGCCGGTACCACTGTTTGCAGACAAGGGCTGCGGTTTTGTGTTCCTGGTATGGCGACAGAAAGGACAGGATGTACTCCAAAACCTCTTCCGGCAGCTCGGACATGGACCTGTTATGTCTAGTCTCCTCAACCTCTAATACTGGCTGAGGCTCCTCATCTTGCTCCATTGTCCCTTCTAGCACAGTTTCTTCTTGGTCCACTGCCATGAAACTGTCATCTTCGCTGTCCGAGGAGCTGGCCATGACATTCCACTCGACAGCTACAGTGGGGAAGAAACAGACATCAGTGCACACTGCTGGGAGCTCTGAAACAGCACGGGCACATGCACAAGCCGTTCAGGATTGGTTTGAGACCCTCAATAGGAAGTCTGCTCTTCAACACTGGTTGGGAGCCACCTTAATCTGATAGGCACAGCTCAAGCACCAAGCCCATCCCAAATATCAAACAACCCCTTCAGGCTTGTTATTTTCTCACTCCACTGAAAACTATGATAGCCAAGTTCTGGTATAACCAGAAAACCAGAAAACTGGTTCTCTAACAATTCCCCTCACTCAAGGATCTGACTGGAAGACAGCAAAGGGGACAACAATTTGCTTCCCTTGGTCAGTAACATAACTTAAGACCTCAAACTTAGGAGGAAAAAATAACTGAGTGCTACAAAGAGTAGTAAGAATATTCTGAGGATGTGACTTCAGAAATAACGGTTTTTCTAGCTTTTACACAAGATAATTCACTTAAAATAATAATAATTGTTCCAAGAATAGGCCTAACTAGCTAAAATATCAAATACACGGCAGTATTTATACTAGAAAACATCAGAGTAAGTCCAGGAAGTGAAAAACTGGAAATAATACAAATGCCCCTCAACAACAGAACACACAGCTCTACTGCGGTCCACTCAGGCAGACCACTGTACAGCAAGGAGCCACAGATAAGTCTCAACATAATACTGAGCAAAAGAAATCAGAAGAGCACATACACCTGACCATGCTTACATCAAATTCAAAACTAGGCAAAATTAATTTGTGCTATTGCAAGTAAGGACAGTGGTTAGCTCCGGGGCTGCTGGTCAAGTTGTTTCCTACTGGGGTAACAGTTACCAGGAGGGTTCAGTTTGTGAAAAATTCACCAAGCTGAATACTTAATGCTTAATGCACTTCTCTAAAGTTTACCAAATCAAGCCATGATCAAGTTACCTCTAGTGAAGGTAATTAATTTAAAAAAATTATTTTGGGTGACCTTAAAATTTCTTCTTTGTGCTATCTGTATTCTCTAAATTTTCTGCAAAGAATATACATGTTAAACATACGCACAGAAGCAACACCTTTACACCACTCCCAGGATGTTTCATGCAATGCCTACAGTAAAAAGAGTAACATGAAGGAAAGGACGATTTACGTAGGAAGTGTGTCGCAGGTTAGATTCTCCAGGAAGCAGACACTAAAATACATTTACGAATGAAAAAGGCTTAAAGGAGAGAACTCTTGTAAGAAGAAAAGCACTGAGCAGGAGGAGCTATCAGACCACGCCGCAGATCTGGCAACACTTGTCCAGCGAAAGCTCAGGAGCGAGGATGGTCAGTGAGAGGACTGTAGTGCGTGAGAAGACGAGGCGCTCATATCACTGCTCTGCCCAGCCATTGGGTGGGGGCTGCTCTGAGAAGAGGGTGACCCTGGCTCTAAGGCTGAGGCAGTCACTGAAGGGACTTAATAGTTTTATTTAACTACACTCCTTATGTTTAGGCAACAAGTCCTTTCTTGAATGAGTATCTGAGTTCATTTTATTATTTTGTTAGTACATCTATTCCCCTTGATCCCCTGGTACCTGCCCAGACCAACACTATGCCATGTACCTTATAAATTTCCAGCATTTTCTCTGGCACTGATGAAAATAATAAGAAATAACAGGAAGAGAAGAGTGGTTCTGAGATATACTTTGGAGCTTAAAGAAAGATCTGAAGTGTTCCAAAAGGTAAGTGGGGGTTGGGGAGAGCAAAAACCAGAAACCTCCCACCTCGTCTCTACCACTCCTGTAATTCATACACTAATTATGTATGACACCTTAAAAACTGGAAGAATGATCACATTCAGAAAAATGAAGACATAAAACAAATGGTTACTAGAATTTTTGACACTTTTAAAACTTTATTTTATTGATTATGCTATTACAGTTGTCCCATTTCCCCGCTTCACTCCCCTCCACCTTGCACACCTCCTCCCACCCACATTCCCCACTTTTAGTTCATGTCCATGAGTCATAAGTTCTTTAGCTTCTACATTTCCCATACTCTTCTTGCCCTCTCCCTGTCTATTTTCTACCTACCATTTATGCTACTTATTCTCTGTACCTTTTCCCCCTCTCCCCCTCCCATTCCCCTGCTGCTAACCCTCCATGTGATCTCTATGTCTGTGGTTCTGTTCCTGTTCTAGTTGTTTGCTTGGTTTGCTTTTGCTTTTGTTTTAGGTGTGGTTGTTAATCATTGTGAGTCTGCTGTCATTTTACTGTTCATAGTTTTTATCTTTTTTCTCAAATAAGTCTCTTTAACATTATATATAGTAAGGGCTTGGTGATGATGAACTCTTTTAACTTGACCTTATCTGGGAAACACTTTATCTGCCCTTCCACTTGAAATGAAAGTTTTGCGGGATAGAGTAATCTTGGACATAAGTCCTAGCCTTTCATGACTTCGAATACTTCTTTCCAGACACTTCTTGCCTGCAAGGTTTTGTTTTGAGAAATCAGCTGACAATCTGATGGGAACTCCTTTGTAGGTAACTGTCCCCTTATCTCTTGCTGCTTCTAGGATTCTCTCCTTCATTTTAATCTTGGCTAATGTAATGATGATGTGCCTGGGTGTGTTCCTCCTTGGGTCCACCTTCTTTGGGACTCTCTGAGCTTCCTGGACTTCCTGGAAGTCGATTTCCTTTGCCAGATTGGGGAAGTTCTCCTTTATTATTTGTTCAAATAACTTTTCCACTTGTTGCTCTTCCTCTTCCCCTTCTGGTACCCCTATAATTTGGATGTTGGAATGTTTAAAGATGTCCTGGAGGTTCCTAAGCCCCTCCTCATTTTTTTGGATTCTTTTCTTCATTCTGTTCTGGATGAATGTTTCTTTCTTCCTTCTGGTCCACACTGTTGATTTGGGTCCCAGTTTCCTTCCCGCCACTGTTGGTTCCCTGTACATTTTCCTTTATTTCACTTAGCACAGCCTTCATTTTTTCATCTAATTTGTGACCAAATTCAACCAATTCTGTGAGCATCCTGATTACCAGTGTTTTGAACTGTGTATCTGATAGGTTGGCTATCTCTTCCTCACTTAGTTGAATTTTTTCTGTAGCTTTGATCTGTTCTTTCATTTGGGCCTTTTTGTTTTCCGCCTTAGCATGCCTATTATGTAATAGGGGAGGAGCCTTAGGTTTTCACTATGGTGGGACAACCCACATTGCTGTGTGTGACGCTGTGTGTGGGGGAGGGGTCTGAGAGGGAACAACTGTGCTTGCTCCACCCTCTGCCAGCTTTCAGTCACTTCCCCCACTTCCCGCAAGCAAATTCCCAGGTAGGTGGGTTTTTGTATGTTCTAGGACCCTGTGCGTCTCTCCAAGGAACTCTCTTGTGAGGCTGGGAGTTTCTCCTGTTGCCCCCTCAACCCCCACAGGTGTTTTCAGAGGTTTGAGGCTTTATTTCCCCAAACTGGAACCCTGTGTTGATCTGGAACCCTGGGTTGCGTAGTCTGTCTTGCTCCCCAGTTGCTCCTCCCGGTTTATCCGCACACGAATGTGGGACCACCCAGTTCACAATCCACTGCCTCACCTCATTCACCAGCTGCTACCTTGCCCGCCCCGGTCCTCCACCCACTGCCTTGCTGCCCCACTCGGCCCCTCATACTGATCTGGATGAATGATTCTTTAACTCCTTGGTTGTCAGACTTCCATGCAGTTTGCTTTTCTGTCAGTTCTGGTTGTTTTTTGTTTTTAAATTTGTTGTTGACCTTCTTTTGGTTGTGCGAGGAGGCAGTGTGTCTACCTATGCGTCCATCTTGACCAGCAGTCTCCAGCTGCTAGAATCTTGATAATGATGAACAACTGGCCAGAAGAAGTGGAGCAGGCTACATCTCCTAGTTGGGGGCGGAGGCAGCAGCAGTAAAAGGACAGCAGCATTTCGCTCCACACACCCCCAACTAGAGTATCGTCTTGGATTTCCTGTAAGCTGTATCAGATAAAGGACCCTAGATAGGTGTTTCCCCGCTCCTGCCTACCTTGGGTGAGCTGTTCTTCCCATGCTTAACTTGCTAGAGGGAAGGCCTTTCCACTCCAGCCCCAACTCCTAACCAAATATCATATAAATATAAGACAAAAATTAAATTTTTTTCTGGCAAAAAAAGTTGCCCTTTTCTACTGAAAAAAAAAAACAAAACAAAAAACCCACACTTCCCATAGTCGCTCTTATTCTTTCCCTGCAAATTATCATTTCTCATCTCCCACTAGCTACCTTCCCTAATTTATTGACTTTCTCATATTTTTAACCTGCTACTCAGGCCTGAAATTCACCAAAGAAGATTACAAAAAAACAATTCCTAGAATCTGGCTGCATTTTCCACACTTGAATTAAGTACGGCATCTCGAATACAGTTGTTCTCTATGCACCTTGACAGACTGTGAACGTAGGGTCTGCTTTAGCACAAACTGAATCACAAAGGCTGCAAAAGGTTATTTATATTACTATTCCCCCCCCCAGCAAAATAAATCTGTTTGGCTCAATAAAACAATTTGCTTCCTTTCCAAATCTTCTCAAAGTATAATTAGCAAGCCCAAAGAAAGGGGCTCACACTTTTGTAATACCCTGTTTTAAGCAATTCTCACCATTTAATCATTTCACTGTCCACAAAAGCATCAAACCCCATGCCCCTGAGGGCATGTCTGCTAACTTAGCCCCTGAATACAGCTGCCAATGTGAACACACAGGGATGGGCTTGGACACACTTCCTGTGTGATTACATGCCCAGCATTAATTTGCATAGCCTTTCCTTTTCACTTCCTTGATTAAGTAATGAAATCATCACTCCTATTCCCAGAGCACACAGAGGTATTTTGAAAGTTTTTCATGCCAAAAAAAAAAAAACCCTCACAAAACATTTCACATATACGTCTATTAACTTAATTAACGAATGTGGTTTTCGTGAAAGTCTTTAAAAGAAATCTTCCTCACCCTTCACATTTGAGTTAGGCCTTTCAGTTTCCCCAAAGTGAGAAACCACAATTTGAAGTCAATTTATTGGACTACTTCAGGGCAGAGACCATTTGCCTGGGTACCTTGTCTTCCTAGCACTGGACACTCAAATGAGCCAAGGTTTATGGACATTTCTACTCACAAAACCCTTGTGCTGACTTCACGTTATTTTATAATAGAAATTACATCATTAGTACATCCAGGAAAAGACCCTTATATGTCACTAGATATTGTCAAGATATTTTATTGGTGAGAATGAATATACTTCTCTGGTTCCTTGAATTTTTACCTTTTAAGGTACACACTGGCCTGAGTCTGCTGCCAGAGGCCTGACCCACACCCAAAGACAGGATTGGTACTGAAGAGTTAGACCCAATGGCATCTTTTCCTTTGAAAAACTACTACACTACATCCAACCAAATTCAAACAAGTTTTGACAATCCTTTTGAAGTATAAATTAAGGTTAAGATTTTGAGACCAGGAGATCTGGCTACTGTTTCTAGCTGTAGTGCTGTGTGACCCAAAGTAAGTAACACCGAGTTAAATAGAAAACCCTCTCAATCCCTAAGTAATGTAAATTCCCCACCTACTTCACCAAGATTTTGTAAAAATAGCACATATCAACAAACTACTCTGAATTTGAGGGAACTCAATTAAGTTGTGAAGAGTTTAAATAGATTCAAAGAGCCCCAGCTGGTACAGCTCAGTGGATTGAGTACTGGCCTGCAAACCAGAGTCACTGGTTCGATTCCCAGTCGGAGCACATGCCTGGGTTATAGGCCAGTTCCCCAGTAGGGGACACACGAGAGGCAACCACACATCGATGTTTCTCTCCCTCTTTTTCTCCCTCCCTTCTCCTTTCTCTAAAAATAAATAGTTAAAGTCTTTAAAAAAAAAAACTGATTCAAAGAAATTCAAGATAGGGACGAAACTCCTTTATATTTCACTTAAAAGTAATTGCTAGTCCTGGTATTAAATTTGATTAATCGTGCCTTTGATTGTATACAACTAGACATCTGACAATCCTCTTGGAGTAAACACATCTTTATGAAAATCAGATACATTTCACTTACCTAAAAGGAAGCTGAAGATTTAAAATGTAATCAAGCTTATTCGCAATTTCAAAAGGTTAAAAAGATGCAATTAAGGCATCTTCTCCCCGATGGGTATTTTACCAAATGCACATACTAGTTAATATTTTATCTATATTAACAGAAGCTCATAATCCGGAGGTTCCTTAGGCCCTGACAGTCAATGTTTTGACAAAAAAAGTCTAGAAAAAGAATAACCCGACATAACTACTATTGCTATTAGTAAACTATGAGCTATTTTGACAAGCAAATTCAGAGAGCTGTTTCTATAAAGCATTCCAAATTTAGTAAGTTACCAGCTGCTGTAAGTTTTTTTTAAATGAATAACTCATCAGTGTGTTATGCAATTAAAATTCCCTTTAATAAAACAGAAAAATAAAGTATTTCCCCAAACTACCCACCAGTATACTTTATCATTCTTCACAATGGTTGATATTAAATGAAGCCACTTTAAGACCATTACAGAGTAGTAGTAGAAATGGACCAGTTCTGAGCCATTCTCTATATTCATATGTAGCAGCCAAAGGATTTGTTATTACTAAACATAAATGGTCAATAAAAATGTACTGGTTTCAATCATCAATGAAAATACTCTAGGTTCTGCAAATGCTACATGGAAAATCATACATTCTAGATTCAGGAAAATGTCTCATTTGGTAGAAAAAGTAATATTCAAATTTAGATTTTAATGGGAGCTTGAATTTTTAGATTTTAAGAAACGATAGTAATAATACACAAAGTACAGGATAATTCTTTTAAGATTTTTATAGGCAACCTATCCATGTGGTATGGGAAATGTAGCACATCCCCTACTTGGAAGCGGCCAGTGGGGAGCAAAGTTGGCACACAGGACCCACGCTCGTGGATAGGTTTTCCCGTGGGGAATCAGGCTTGCATTGTACCTAGGCTGCTATGGGACTTGCTTTTGCTAAAACTCCCTCACCCTGAATTGAGGCAGCAAATGTTTACTGCATATCTCTAAAGTAACTTCCTAAGATCTGTGCTAATCCTCCCAAGTATAGACTGTAACCAGTTCAACCACTTTTCCCCTTGATCTGCAACATCCTTCTCTTTGAGGTAATTAGCAACATTCTTTCCTTTATTATGGGTAAAATGTAATCACCTACAGCTAACCTGTGCAAAGTAAATGAGGACCATCCTCCATGTAATGTACTCAGAAGAACAATAAAAGCCCATCCAGGCAGGGGACGGGCCCCCTCTCTGACTCAGAGAGCAGCAGTCTGAGTCCACAGCACTTCTGTAGTCTGTGTGCATTTGTTCGTCACAGCCACAACACACAGACCCCAGGGGCTGGGATCCACACCAGATTTAATTTAATTAATTATTTTTTTTGAGAGAGAGAGAAATATCAATGTGTGGTTGCCCCCTCATGTGCCCCCACTTGGGGACCTGGCCCACAACCCAGACATATGCCCTGACTAGGAATCGAAACAGTGACCCTTTGGTTTGAAGGCCCACACTCAATCCACTGAGATATACCAGCCAGGGCCTGATTGTAATAATTTAATGTAGGAATGATTTAAAACAAAAGGCTTTCATTTGAAGTACAATATCAATCAGAAGAGAGTTAAACGGGAGAAAGGTGCATTAAGATACATTTTTCTGGGCTTGGAAATTTTTTCCTCTCAAAAATTATTTCAGGAAGAAAAATGCAAAGGAGCAAATAACCATACTGTACCAATTAAAAAAAAAAAAACTATTAGCTCAAAATGGACTGCTTCAGGCTGCAGAAATGCTCAAAGCACACCGACCTTTCCCTCTATGGCCCCACAATACCAGTACCTGCCTGCATACTAGCAATTACTATGCAGTAGTCACCCCTTATCTGCTAGGGATGTACTCCAAGACCACCAGTGAATGCCTGAAACCTCAGATGGTATCAAACCCTATATACACTATATTTTTTCCTATACATACATATATACATATATATATACATATATACCTATAATAAACTTTAATTTATAAATTAGGCACAGTAAGATATAAACAATAACTAATAATAATGGATTATGACAATATTTTATAATAAAAATGATGTGAATGTGGTCTGTTTCTCAAAATATCTTACTGCACCATACTCACCTTTTCACTTAAAAGACACGCTCTAGAGCTTCTCTTTGTCAAATCTGAACGGTCGGTATTACTACTCTTGCACTTTGGGGTCATTATTAAGTAAAATAAGGGTGACTTGACCACAAGCAGAGATACCATGACAGCTGATCTGATAATGTAGGTGGCCATTAAGTGACTAGTGGGGCAGGCAGCGTTTACAGCACGGATATGCTGGACAAGGAAATGATTCACATTCCAGGTAGGATGGAGTAGGATGGGTTGAGATTTCATCATGCTACTCAGAATGTTGCACAACTTCATTTTTTTAGAAAAGATTTTATGTATTTATTTTAGAGAGGGGAAGAGAGAGGGGGAGAGAAACAACAATATGTGGTTGCCTCTTGCACACCCCCTACTAGGGACCTGGCTCACAACCCAGCCATGTAGTCTGACCAGGAATTGAGTCTGCCACCTTTCATTTTGCCAAATGACACCCAACCAACTGAGCCACACTGGTCAGGGCACGATGAACAATTTCAAACTTATGAATTGTTTATTTCTGGAATTTTCCATTTCATATTTTTGAACTATTGGTTAACTGCAGGAAAGTGAAACCACAGGTAAGGAGGGCCAACTGTACTTCAGTTATCTGAGTCTCTTCCTCTCCCCTTAAAACACAATAGAAAATAATTTTATTTCCTGCATCCATACAAGCTCTCAGCAAAAGACTACCTGACAAATAAGCAAACACAGATTTACAAATTCATTTTAGAGTCAACGACAAAACCTAAATGTTAATTTGTAGATATTCTGGTGGCAAAAAGAAAACCCAAGAACTTCCCATCAAAAATTAAAATAAAAAAATAAAATCACAGAGCTCAGATGGCTAAAGACTAAGCTGAAAGAGGGAGGGTAAAACCAGAGCATTAAGAAGCAGGAATTTCCATTCTTAAATTTAAAACACACAGTATCCAGGCAAATCATTTCTGTTTTTAAGATATTCAGATGTTTCTACCATTACGCAGCCTTACTCTGACAACAAGGGTAGCATGTGCAAAAACCACTGCATGCCGGGATTCTCTTAGTCTTTTGGGAAAAGGTTCTATTACCACAATGATTCCCAGACTTCTGAATTTCACAGGTCAGCAATTTTTCTGGACTGACATAGGGTCAGAAACTTCATTTTCCCAAATAAGGACCCAAAACCCTACAAAACTCAAAACATATATACACACACATACACTACTAAAGTTAGGTATTTCAATTCACCACTTAACTTGCTTTGTGAAAAAATACATTAAAAACAATTTATATAGTCTAAATTTTGTTTTTACCAAGTGTGTATCTTTTCTTTAGGCCTATTTAAATTAAAACTAGCTGTTTCCAGTATGCTGGGGAACCACTTCCTAATACTAGAAAAAGAGACGGTGGCTGCCAGCGGGCGCTCATAAAGATGAGTGCGACCCGATCTCTTTTAGAAATAGCTCAGCTGCTCTCGACTTCAGCTGGCTGGTAAATCCACACTGCTTTTTCACTTATGTGTTACCCCACTGAATTAAGGTCTATATTTTTACAAGATTTTACTTTTTTCTTTTAAACTGCACTGAGTAGTATAGCAGTTATAATCAGGGTATTAAAGTCAAGCTATAGAGTTTCGAAACTTTCCACAGAAGCTAAATTTTTAAACACCAGGTTCTCACGCAAGATGCTATTTTATGCTACTTTCCAAAATGGTCTAAGTTGGAAAACTCTTCAGGATCCAGGAAAAAAGCCTATGAAATAGTAAGAAAAACAAGTCTCCCCAGGCTAAGAATGCCTAAAGCAATCATCACCTCACAGCACCAGATTTACCCACTGCAAATCTATTTCAATGGAAGCAATAATTTTTTAAAATCAAATTTATTGTTTGTACATTTAGTTCTCATTAAATAAATATTTCCCCTGTAATTTAAAAAAAATTTAAAAAACCTTCTATTTTGATTTAAAATTTCTCCTAAATACATCTGTTACCTTATACAAGTACCCCTTGGGTAAGTATTTCCTTCTTCAGAAGAAAAAGTTCATACAGAAACAGGAAAAGTTCAAGAATATATTGGATTTGGCAGTGGTTATCAATTTAAAATGTGCAACCCTTTTGATTCAGCAAATTAACTTTCAGGTGTTACTCTAACACAGACATCCAGACATGTGCACAAAGATGTATGAACAAGTGGAGGTTTGTTGCATCTTCTTTGTAATGACAAAAACTTCTAACTATATATGTCCATTAATAAGAGAATGGCTATATAAATATGCTATATCTAAACCACAGAATTTAAAGCACTAGTTTGTAAAAATGTGCATATTTTGGCATATGTTGACATGAAGATCTCCAAGATAAACTATTATGTAAAAATGCAAAAATAATATGATTAATAGCATTTATGTTCAAGAATAAAATCAATGGCTGCCCACCACCAGAATTCAGATTCCCAAACCCACCCAAACCAAACCAATCAGTACCACCTCAGGGGATGGGGGAGGCTGGAGCCCACTCCCTCCCACTTTTAATGAAGTACTCAGACAACTGTCTCACACCAGGTCCGTAACAATGATGAGACAGTAAACCAAATTACAAATCCAGAGCAGTGAAAACACATGGAAAAGTGATCTGAAAGACACACATGAGCTTAACAGCATCATCTCTAAGGAGGGAAAGGAGCTTTTGCCTTTTTAAATTTAATTTTAACAGCCAAGTATGTCAAGGATACAAAACTGCATAGAGGTACACAATTGAAAAACAGTATGACAGTTTCTCAAAAATTAACCAGAATTGCCACATGATCCAGCAAGTCTACTTCTGGATACAAACCCAGAAGAACTGAAAGCAGCAACTCAAATACATATTTGTACATCCATGTTCATAGCAACATCGTTCACAATAGCTAAAAGGTGGAAACAACCCAAATGTCAATCAGTGGATAAACAGACAACATGCAGCTTATAATTACAATGGAATGTTATTCAGCCTTAAGCAGGAATGAAATTCTGACACATTAAATGGAAGAAGCCTGAAGAAATTATGCTAAGTGGAACAAGCCAGACATAAAAGGCTAAGTACTGTATGATTCCATTTACATGCGGTACTAGAGTAGTCAACTCACACAGGGAGAAAGAAGAATGGTGGCTGCCAGGGGCTGGAGGGAGAGGAGAACAGGCAGCTATTGTTTCATGGGTTCAGAGTTTCAGCTGAGGAAGCTATAAACATTCTGGGATGAATAATGGTGAGGACTGGGTAACAACATGAATGTATTCAATGCCACTTACCTATACACTTAAAAATGGTTACGATGGCTCTGGCAGGTGTGGCTCAGTTGGTTTGAGCGTCATTCTGTAAACTAAAAGGTCATGGGATTGATTCCCAGTCAGGGCACATGCCTAGGTTACATAAAATCAGAATTATCTGTTCCTTGAATATTTGACAGATATCGCTTGTAAATCTATTTAGATCTGGGGTTTTCTTTGTGAGATTTTTCTGTCCACTGATCCCATTTCTACTTGAGTTTTTGGTTTCTTCTTGAGTTATTATATTCCATTTTTCATAAAAACGTGAGAAGAGTTACACAGATGGCAACTAAACAACGGGAAAATGCCCTTAAACAAGGCACATCTGCTCTGAAAACTTTCAATTCACGACAGGCCATTTAACCTCTTAAATCTCCAACAGATGTCACCAAAAAGTCTGTTCACTTATATAGCACCTGCCTCTATTACCAGCTTCTAAACTTCAATTTAACTTCCTTTCTTCACCGCTACTTGAGGGCAGAGACTAAGTCATATTCATCTTTGTACATCTGGCACATATAATTTATGTGCCACATTACTATTAATACTTTTTCTAATGAATGAAGATCACAAGATCCCTTACTGAGGTTGATGTTACTGGCTCACTTACAGTTGCCAAGTGTATGCTTTCTTTCTTCTTTTTTTGAGATTTTACTTAATTTTTAGGGTGATGGGAAAGTAGAGACAGAGGGAGAGAAATATCTCCCTATTGCACTTACATGCCCCCAACTGGGGACCTGACCTGCAACCCAGGCATGTGCCCTGACTGGGAATCGAACCGGCAACCTTTTGGGTGGTAGGCCGGCGGCACTTGATCCACTGAGCCACACCAGGCAGGGCACCAAGTGTACTCTTGAGATGTTCAATGGTGAAGGACTCCTATCTGACCATACTTGCACACAGCCCTCCTTGTGACCAAAGGCACAAAGCCATCTGTAAGACAGCTTGCCTTAGTTGGGGGTAAAACATAAAATAGATCTTCCTTCACTGCTGAAGTTACTGAAATAAAACTGAATCTTGAACTATCTGCTGCATCTGCACTCCTTGCTAATCAAAGGAGTCAACCATCTAAGTATAAAACTGTAAAATGAACAACAGAAATAACACACAAAAATTATCAGGGAGAAAAAAATGCCAGTATACTACTCTATACCAGATTATGAATAAATGTCATCATTCAGTTGTAGATTCTATGGCACCTGGATTGTTTGAGGACATAACTATTCCTTTATGGAAATCTCTATGTTGCCAGGGGCCTAGCTAAAAACACAAAACCATGAACTTGTTAAAATTATATTTTATTGATTATGCTATTACAGTTGTCCTAATTATTGCCCCTTTGCTCCCCATTCCCTCAGATAATCCCTCCACCATTGTTCACGTCCCTGGGTCATCCGTATAAGTTCTTTGGCTACTCCATTTCCTACACTGTACTTTACATCCCCATGGCTATTCTGTAACTACCCATTTGTACTTCTCAATCCCCTCCCCTCTTCACCTATTGGCCCCCACACCTCCTCCCATCTGGCAACCATCAAAATGCTCTCTGTATCCATGATTCTGTCTCTGTTCTTGTTTGCTTAGTTTGTTTTTGTAGATAGATTTGTATTTTTTGCCATTTTATTGTTCATAGCTTTGATCTTCTTTTTCTTAAATAAGTCCCTTTAACATTTCATATAATAATGATTTGGTGTTGATGAACTCCTTTAGGTTTTCTTTGTCTGGATAGCTCTGTATTTGCCCTTCAATTCTAAATGGTATCTTTTCCGGGTAGAGCAATCTTGGCTGTAGGTCCTGCTTTTCATGACTGAATATTTCTTGCCAATCCATTCTAACCTGCAAAATTTCCTCAGAGGAATCAGCTGTTGTCTTATGGGAATGCCCCTGTAAGTAACTTCTTTTGTCTTGCTGCTTTAAAGGTTCTCTCTTTATCTGTGACCTTTGGCATTTTAATTAGGTTGTGTCTTGGAGCGGGCCCTTTGCATCCATCTTGTTCCAGACTCTCTGTGCTTCCTGGACTTGCAAGCCTACTTCCTTCCCCAATTAGGGAAGTTTTCTTTCATTATTTTTTCAAGTAGGTTTCTAATATCTTACTCCTTCTCTTCTCCTTCTGGTACCACTATAATGCAAATGTTGGACCTTTTGAAGTTGTCCCAAGGCTGCTTATATTACCCTTATTTTGGGGGGATTCTTTTTTCTTCTTGTTCTGATTGGTAGGTTTTCTGCTTTTCATTTTGGTTGTAATTTGATGTTGCATGAAGAGGCAAGCCATGTTTGTCTGTGCCTCTATCTTGACCGGAAGTCCCCAATATTTAATAATGATAAATTCCAGAAGAAAAACATTGAAGGGTGACCAAAATGAGAAAGATAAATATTAGTTAGATTTATAGCACTTTAGAGTTAAAAGCAGGGCTGAAAGTTATTTTGGCCAAACAATTTTTAAAGCATAAAACTCAAGTATAACTTACTATCCCAATCCACATTTGTCAAAAGCCACAGAACTTTACAGCACAGAGTGAAACTTAATACAAATTTCAAAACAACTTATTAGGAAGGAATGAAACTGTGACAAAAGAATCTAACTGTATTATAAACATATAAAGCAGCTATGGGTAGAGGTAATGGTGCTGATCTAAGTAATTTTAGAGATGAGTGGCATTTGTAAGACTAAATGCGAAAGAACTTCACATAGCACTAGACTTTACTTAAAGTTGTTTCCCACAGGAGCACAGTTAGTCATTCTGATACAGCTACACATGTGCATTGGAATTGAACAATTAGATAAATAAACAGCGGATGGCTGGAGCCAAGTTTCTCACAGCTGCAGTGGGAATTTATAGATAAGCAAGGGAGAAAGCATAGAATAATCATGTGATAGTAGATTAGAATGAGTGGCATTAATATGAACCCATGTTTAGCTTAATATACAGTGTCTGGCACAAATAATGCCCCTTTTCCATCACAAAATCTTAAGCATGTAATTTGGTAACCTAACAATATCACACTCAGGCACACCACATGGCATTTTAGGTAAAATGTTCAAATTAAAACTATAAATTATTACACCCATATTATTACCCTCCCAACCACACTCAAGCAGGCATTACTTCTGCCAGACCCTATACATAGTTACATACAGAAATATTTATAGATTGATGTATATACATTGGTTAGTATATACACATATACTTCCTTGCTATGTAGCCAAGAAGACCTAGGAGCAACACCACCCCAGTAGCAACGAGCATAGCACTCACATCTTGACTTCTTATACCCCTCTCCGATGAAAGGAACTAGGGCCCATTGGTGAAACTGAAGAACCTACACCTGGCACAGGAACTATACAAGATAAACCTGGATCATCTTGTAGAGCTGGAAAGTAAGAATGTGATCCAAAACCAAAACATTTATACAATGATGCCAAAATGACACAGGCAACAAAGGAAAGAGCCAATGCTGAAACAATCTGAGCACAAAAGAAATATCCATGAGTTCATATAAGATAAGTGATTGAATTTAAAAGAGGGGGGCTGCCTTGCTGATTTCCAAACAATTCATGTAGATTTATCTCCCTTCCAGTAGGTGGGGCTTCATTTCGCTCATACTCATATTCCTAATTTGCCTCCACCCTGGTAAAATTCTTAACATTCACAGTAAATGGGTACTAAGCTAGTTTTACAATGCAAGAAAATTGTTTCCACCAGAAGACAGTTGCATAACTTCATTCCTTGGGCAAATAAAACTTCCATATATACCTATGCCAGGAAATTCATAATGGGAAAATTAAGCATAAAAATAGATGAAAACCGACAAATACTTCCCACGAAAAGACATCACCAAGGTCCCTAAGACCTTATTTTTCCAACTGTCATGTGATTCCCAAGTTGTGTTTACCCCCCCCAAAATTCCCTTACATTTGCACACCTAGAACTAGAGTCTTAGTGTGAGCAGATGACTTAATAATTAAATAAGTATATCACAAAACTCTTGTTTACAAACTATTCTTCCCTTTTGCTGAACTATCAGTACTTATAAATACATACTCAGCTTCTTTGCAAATAAAAAAATCAAAACAGAGACGATAAAAGAATTGTATGACAGAGCACATCAATTTTAAGGAGGCAAGGTCTCAATCAACCCCCACGTGAGGATTTTCTGAAACCCAGTTTTGATCACATTATTAAGCAAACTCTTAAGATCTATTAATTTCCTTCAGGAATTTTCTGGAAATGACAAAAACATAAAATACTGATGAGTAGCTCTCATTACCCTCTGTTCTGGACTGAATGTTTGTGTTCCCCTCAAATTCGTATGCTGAAACCCTAACCTGCAATGTGATGGCATTTGGAGATGGAGCATTTGAAAGGTAATTGGGGTTAGGTGAAGTCGTAAGGGGGTGGCCCTTATAATGAAATTAGTACTCTTACAAAAAAAGATGCCAGAGCTTACTCTCTCTCTCCACCGAGGTCAAAGAGAGAGGGCAGCCACCCAAAAGCCAAAAGAAGAGGCCTTAGAACGAAAACTATCTGCCAGTACACCTTGATCTTGGACATCCCAGTCTCCAAAAATGTCAGAAGTAAATTTCTGTTGTTTAAGCCACCTGGCCTACAGCACCTTGCTATGGCAACAAAGAGAATGTCACTAAGAGTACAGAGGAAGTAAGCTACCATGGACTTATAGCATAACAAACAAACATCTTAAAAAATTTAGATAAAGTATGTAGTATCAGTTCCTGGTTATATCTCATTATCTTTAATACTTAGCCACTTCTGATATAGATTTTTTCCTTAGAAAAGATCCATTGATTCAGAGATGCCTTTTATATGTGTAACTTTGTTTTCCTCCCCTCAAATTACTGATAACATGACTGAATCTGGGATAATGAACAGATATGTGGAGGGGGAAGCAAATGAAATTAAAATGCAATGGTTCCTTTGCCATCTTCAGTAAGTTTAACCATATACGTCAAGAGCTTTGCTTATACTTAAAAATGATGTAGGTTAAATCATTTATAAGTTAAAAAATTTTAATTTCTCCAATATAGTAGGAAAGCAGACAGCTATTATTATTAAGGAAGATCAAACATATTTCCCTCCAAAAAAAAAAACATTTATGGAAGAGATGAAAAGATTTAATGGATGAAACTTTGATATGTCCCTGGGCAGAAAGTAAATAAAGTTATATTTCTGGTTCCTAGAAAGTATCTTATTTGGTTTAATTCTTCCTATAAACAATATAAATGCTTTGGTAAAATGAATAAAATTACCAGGCAATAGCTACCAAAGCATGCCAGAAATTTAATAATGAGAAGATTAACGCCTCTTTCTAAGAGATTTCCATGCAGTCATTTTGCTCTACTTATTCCTGAAATACCCTAAGCACTTTTTTCATCTATAGTCTTTGTTCTTACAGGCTACCCCATCTTCCCAAAATACTCTTCTCTTGCTTGCCAGAATGGCAAATTCCTGCTTTTTAAAATAATTTTATTAATTTTTAGATAGAAGGGAAAGGAGGAAGAAAGAGAGTAACATCAATGTGAGAAATATGGAACAGTTGCCTCTCATATGCACCCCAACTGGGGATCGAACCTGCAATCCAGATACGTACCCTGACTGGGAATCAAACCGGTAACCTTTCACTTTGTGGGGCAATGCCCAACCAACTGAGCCATCTCTTCTGTGAGATTCTCCCATTCTCTCCAGTCAATTCAGTACATCCCTGGCCTTCTATTGATTTTGTACAGTATCTTTATTATCTAAGATTTGTATAAATATTTGTTGAGTTAGGTGGCTTACAAAACCTAAGCCAACATTAGAGAAATCACACATATAATTTCTACTTTTCACCACTTCACAATTCAGTTCATTAATAAACTTGGCTAATTGAAAGCCGTATTTTACTTCTTATTGCTTTGGTTTCCAATAAAGACTACACAAAAGCAGCAGCACAAATGGCAATCAAGAGGCAACAAGTACAGCTAGAGTTTCGCCTTAAGGCAGACAATATGACTATATGATAGGGTGCCCAAGAGCACGTGAAAATTGCAAATGCCAACTGCCCTTTCATATGTGTTACACCATACTGTACGTCTCAGATGGGCAGTATGAAGGCTGAAAATCTTTAACATCTTAATTCAAATTTAAAAGTCTACATTTAAAAGGATGTAACCACGAAAAATAATTTCATCTCTGATCTTCCTTAAATTTGCTGTAATCTCAAGGAAACTGATTTTGCATACTTATCATTTGGTAAAAAAATAAATTACCAGAAATTTTAAAAAAATATTTATTTACTTTTAGAGAGGGGGAAGGGAGAGAGGGACAGAAACATCAATGTGTGATTGCCTTTTGCACGCTCCCTACTGGGGACCTGGCCTGAAACCCAGGCATGTGCCCTGACTGGGAACTGAATCAGCGACCCTTTAGTTCATAGGCTGGCACTCAATCTACTAAGCCACACCAGCCAGGGAAAATTATCAGAAATTTTAAACTGCAGTATTTTGTACCATTTCTATAAAAATAAGCAAAGCCCTAGGTGGGTGGCTCAATTGGTTGAAGCACCTTCCTGTACACCAAAATGTTGCAGGTTCAATCCCCAGTCAGGGCGAGTTTGATACCAGGTCAGAGCATGTACAGAAGGCAACTGATCAATGTTTCTCTCTCTCCATCTAAAATCAGTGAAAACACTGATTTTAATCCTCAGGTGAGGATTTAAAAAAAAAAACACATAAGGACCCAACTTGAAGGCACTCCCACAGATAAGAGGAAACAATTTGAGCATCAAAACCACACACATACACAAAACTACTTCTAATTCAAACATTGTCTGTAAGTTTACAATAAATTAAAGAAAATTTGTTAGTCAGCCCAGGCTGGGTAGTTCAGTTGGTTAGAGTGTCGTCACAATACATCAAGGTTGCAGGTTTGATCCCTGGTCAGGGTACATACAAGAATAAAAGTATCAACCAATGCTCTGGCTGGCGTGGCTCAGTGGATTGAGTGAGGACCTGTGAACCAAACAGTTGCCGGTTCATTTCCCAGTTAGGACACATACCTGGGTTACAGGTCAGGTACCCATTAGTGGGCACGTGAGAGGCAACCACACATTGATGTTTCTCTCCCTCTCTTTCTCCCTTCCTTCCCCTGTCTCTAAAAATAAATAAATATAAAGTTACCATAGTGAAACACAGGGGGGAAAAATAAATAAAATCTCTTTTAAAAAAATCAATGTCTCTCTCTCTCCCCCCCTTCCACTTTCCCTCTCCCTTCCTTCCTGTCTCCCCACTAAAATCAATAAACTAAAAAAAATTTCATGCTATCTGCCTCATAAAGCAGAGTAGAGGGTTTGTCTTCTGGGAGGACTAAGTGGTCTTCTCCTCTGAAAACGCCTCCTACATAGTTGGGGAAGAAAAAAAGAAAAAAAATTTCACTGGTTACCAGGAAGGGCTGCTAAGAGCCTACTTCATGATTACTCTAAAACTTGATAAAGGGAAAGCATCAAGTACTTTTTCTGTCTTTCCGATACTAATCAACAGAGTAACCAAAGAATTAATGCGGAGAAGTTCTTTGTGAGGAATCCATTTAGATGAAGAAGGAATGACAGAATAAGAAAACTATCATTTTTGCAAATCCTAATAATTTATAACCAACAAAGGGTGTTAAAACCATTATATGAATGGCCGATTGAAAACATTCTGAAGGAGGGATCAGGCTAATATCATCTGAACCCAGAGGCCAATCTGAGCATAGCTAAAAAAGAAGACCACCAGGAAGTACGCCTCCTGGGTGATACAAGGAGAAGTATGCAACACTGCCCACGAAGAATTCTTGCTCTAAATTTTTAATTTAATCATGCTTCTAGATAAGCTAATTCCCAGAGGAAGCAATTAGACAAATTCAGACTATGGAACATTCTGCAGTTCAAAAGACTAATTACCCAGGTTCTGTGCCTGAAGGCAATTTTTGGATTTCAATGAAGTGAAGGAGAATTAAAAATGCCCATCAACCTCCCTGAGTCTTGGAGATGAATTCCAGAAAGAAACGAAGCCACACAGAAAACAGACTCCAGAAATATGCAGAGTGTCCTCCACTCTTTCCTAAGTACTGGGAAATACATACTGAAACTCCACAAAGGCAGGCAAAGAATGACAGGGAAATTCAAAGTTGAGATCAATTCCCACAGCTCACAAGCAGGAAGAAATTCAAACTCCACAAGTAATATGCTATAGCATATATATATGCTCTATCTTTCTAATGTTAAGTAATCATCCCACAATTAATCCCACGCTGTTATCTATAAAAAAGTTCCTGAAACTATTTTTCATCATGTAAAAAATACATTATTTCTTGATTTCCAAATGATTTTAAAATTTCTAGTTGCATTTTAATAGAGCTTATTACAGTTAACTTCATACAAATATGAAATATTCCTATTTCTGCCTTCTGAGTAAAACACTCTGTATATAAATAAGAATTATTTTCTTTAAATGTCCAAAAGCAAACAATTTTCTAATTATAGTCCTTTACAAAGAATTATAGAAACTGTATTTACCAATAAAGTAACTAAACCTAGGCATTTTATTTGTACTAATGCTCATCTGCTTATATTACACTAGAAGAGAAAAAAAAATTCTCTTAACTACTCTTACTTACTTCTTTAAGTATTTCAATTCTCTTAACTACTTCTCCCTTATTTTGCTCCAAAATGATTCATAGTATGGTTAAAGTAAAACATTTTAAACAATCCAATTCAAAAACTATTCCAAATAAAAAAGCCTAGCACAAAGGAAACTTTGAAAATCAGCTTAGCCGCAAGTTCTGTTTACATCCATCTTTATAAAATGCAACGGCACCTGAGGGAAGCCTAGAGTTACATTTCTAAGTATTTATTTTAATTTTATAAAGAAAAGCCTACTTAACTGAAACAGCAGGTTAGCATAATTGTCTTCATTATTACTTTCTATTTATATAGTGTGGTGGCCAGAACAAGGAGTTATCTGTAAATTTAAAGAACTGAAGGAAAAAATTATTTTTCAGATTCCAGACAATACACAACTGCATCAAATGTTTGCTGCCTACCAGAATCTGATTTAGAAAGAAATGTAAGATGATACATATGTATGGAAGTGGGGGAGGCGGGGAGACTTATGATTTAGATGTTCCAAAAGAATTTTATTATTAACATTTACTTGCAGTAGGGATATCAACTTTATAATAATCAAGATATAGTCAATTACGTGCAAAGATAGACTCACCAAGACTTTTCTATTTATCCTACTTTTATTCTGAAGCAAATTTTCAAGTTTTCCAATCAGAATTGACATTGGCAGCTTTTTACATTGCTTAGCCCCCTCTGCTGGCTTAGTAGCAGTAGGTATCGAAAAACTAGTTGCAGTACAAATGAATATGCTTTCATTATATTAATAAATTAATGTGTATTTCATTAAATATACATGTCATAAAATGCATACTTTCAGCTTAAAGCTAGCCGCATTAACGTTAGACTTTAAAAATAAGGGAACTCGTTAATAAAAAAAGTATGTCCATTAGTAAAGATGTGCTTCACCAACTCCTATTTTACATTCACAAAAATGGCTTCATAAAACAGAATCTAATTTGGACAATATTGCTCACTTTTAAAAAATTGACAGTCATATTAAATAAACACCTATATAACAATACTACTACTATCTAGTGTTATGAATACACGAATATACAGTATAGTAAAATATATAAACATGCCTGGGAACGGTAAACACCAAATCCATTTTGGTTATTTTAGAGAGAGATAAAGGCAGTTGAGATCAGAATGGGAACACATAGGCCCTGGCTGGTGTGGCTCAGTGGATTGAGTGACAGCCTGTGAACCAAAGAGTTGCCGGTTCTATTCCCAGTCATGGCACACGCCTGGGTTGCAGGCCAGGTTCCCAGTAGGGGGTTTGAGAGAGGCAACCGCACATTGATGTTTCTCTGCCTCTCTTTCTCCCTCCCTTACTCTCTCTAAAAATAAATAAATAAGAATCTTAAAAAAAAAGAAGGGAACACATGGGATTTCAACTGCTATCTGCTTCTTATATTTCCCTTTAAAAAAATCGGAAGCAAATATGGCAAAAGAACAAACTTGATACAAGTAGTTGAAACATTAAAAAATTTTATTGCCCCCAAAATATTTTTTGTAAAATAAAATATAAAATATTAGATTTCTTTATTTATTTTTAATTTTTCAATTACAATTGACATACATTATTATTTTAGGTGTACCATATTTCTTTTTTTAAAGAAACTACAAAAATGAAGTATCATTCTTGAATCGCTCCTCTGGGTACTTCAAAATTAAGTAAGTTAAACATTATAGTAAAATTAAATAATCAATATTATATGTGGGAAAGATGAAAGAATTACTAGGAAGGAAGTTTGTTTTTAAATTAGCAGTATGAACTTTATTTATATTTTTTAAAGATTTTATTTATTTAGTTTTAGAGAGGGGGAAGGGAAGGAGAAAGAGAGGAAGAGAAACACCCATGTGAGAGAGATGCATCGACCTGTTGCCTCTCACACACCCCTAAATGGGGACCTGGCCTACAACCCAGGCATGTGCCCTGACTGGGAATTGAATCAAAAGCCTTTTGCTTCTCAGGAGAGCATTTCCACCTATATTTTTTCTGGCGGTGGTCAAAGCAAAGAAGTTCATGAGAAATAAATAGTATCTTGGCTACTCCCTATCTCCAGGACACCAAAAGGACAGTAGTGGCCTATGCACAGGAATTAAATTTTGTTTCACTGTTGGGAACCACGCTGCCTTGATTCAGGAGCTGTAACCCCCTCATGGTTAAGG
>PVKM010019168.1:0-24434 GCA_004027735.1 Carollia perspicillata | reverse complement strand
ACCACGTTTTCCTGCCGCTTTCCCTCTCTGCCACCTGCCGACTCCGCCCCTCTTACCGGCCTGGTTGAATGGTTGTTGGACTTCCATAGTTCAATTTTCTGTGTTCTGGTTGTGTTATTGTTTATAAATATTTGTTGTCCTTAATCTTGGTTGTGAGAGGAGGTATAGTGTTTCCACCTACGCCTCCATCTTGGCCGGAAGTCCTGACTTTTTAATGTGGTGTGAGGTAAGGGTCCAGCTTCATTCTTTGGTGTTTAGATCCATTTTCCCCAGCACCATTTCACGAAAAGACTCCTTTCCCCATTGAATTGGCCACATGTGTGAGGGTTCATTTCCAGGTTCTCCATTCTATTCCATCTGTCTATGTGTCTATCCTTATGCCAGTACCACCTGTTTTGGTCATCGTAGCTTTGCTGTTTTTAAATCAGGAAGCGTGAGTCCTTTAACTTTTTTTTTTCAAGATTATTTACTCGAGGGCTTTGCAATTCCATATGAATTTTCAGATTGGCTTTCTGTTTCTACATGAAAAGGCCACTGGAATTTTGATAGACTTTATTGACTTTGTAGATCACTTTGGTTAGTGTTGTCATCTTAGTATTATTAAGTCACCCAATCCACGAACACAGATACCTTTCATTCATTTACATCATCTTTAATTTCTTTTTGCAATGTTTTATAGTTTATGTGTACAAGTCTTTCTTGTTCACCTCTTTGGTTAGATTTATTTCTAGATGTTCTATTCCTTTGGATGTTATTGTGAATGGAATTGTTTCATTAGTTTCTTTTTCCAATTGTTCATTGTTAGTGTGTAGAAACACATCTGATTTTTGTGTGTCGATCTCGTACCCTGCAACTTTGTGGAATTAATTTGTTAACTACAGCAGTAGTTTTGTAGATCACTGGGGTTTCCACACAGTCATGCACAATGTGATGTTTCGGTTAACAACGGGCCACACACAATGGTGGCCTCAAAACTTCATGATGGAGCTGAAAAGTTCCTGTCAGCTGGTGATGTCACAGTGCAGTGCAGTCCTCAGTGTCAGTGGTGACGCTGGTGTGAACAGACCTGTGATGACAGGCATGTAGAAGTATGGCAGATACAAGGATATTAAGTACATCATTCTTCATAATAATGACTATCTTACAGGCTTATGTATTTGTTATGCTATATATTTTATCATTATTTTAGAGTTTTTTCAACTTACAAAATAAAAAGTTGGCTGGAAGACAATATGTTGTGTCACGCTGGTGGCAGCAGCCCCTTGCATCCTGGGTTCGCTGGCGTCTCGATTGCACGGTGTTTTCGAGCTTGATTTTGCCCCGGGTTGTTTCGTTCAGTGACGTGTTACCCGTTTGTAGCCGAGGAGCAGCAGGTCCTGCTGTAGGGCCCAGATGTGTAGCCAGTGATGCCATGTGGGTGTGTGTCTGCATGTGTGTCTGGGTAACAACAAACAAAATTGCCTAGTGACTCATTTCTCAGAAAGTGTCCCCACTGTTAAGCAGTATATCCCTGTGTACAGGGTCACGTCCTCTGTGAACGGAGCTAGTTCCACTTCGGTGAGCTGCAGTGGTCAAAGCAGGTATCCTGGTCTTGGTCCTGAGTGCGTCAGCTGTGGGTTTCTCACGAATGCCTTTTATTATGCGAAAGGGCGTTGGGTTTTGTCAAAGGCTTTTTCTGTGTCAGTGGAGGCGGTCATGCTGTTCTGCGTTGTTAATGTGGTGCGGGAACCTTCCAGTATGTTGATTTGTTTTGCTAGTCCTTTTGTTGAGGATTTTTTTGCATCTGCAGTCAAAAGGATGTTGGTGTCTTTATCTGGATTTCACAGGGTAACACAAGCCTCATAGGATGAGTTGGGAAGTGTTTTTGGAAGAGTCTGAGAAGGACTGTGTTCTTTAAATTCGTGTAAAATTCAGTAATGGAGCCTTCTGGTCCAGTATTTTTCTCTGCTGGGAGGTTTTTGATTACTGACTCAACCTCTTTACTTGTTATAGACCCTTTCAAATTTTTTACTTTCTCCCAAGTCACCTTTAGCAGTTAGTTTGTCTCTAAGAACTTGGCTATTTCATGTAGGTTATCTAATCTGCATATAACTGATCACAGTACTCTGTTATATTTTTATTTCTGTAAGGTCGATAGTAATGCCCTACTTTTTACAATTTTAGTTACTTGCTCTGACTGGCGTGGCTCAGTTGGTTGGGCATTGTAACACAAAGCAAAAGGTCACCAGTTTGTTTCCTAGTCTGGGCACGTGCCTGGGTTGTGGGCCTGGTCCCTGGTTGGGGTGCCTATGAGAGGCAACCAATTGATGTTTCTCTCACACATCTGTTTTTTTCTCTTTCCCTTCCTTCCCCCTTCTCTAAAAGTAAATAAAATCTTAAAAAATTTTAGTTGTTTGCGTCTTCTCTGTCAGTCAAGCTACAGGTTTGCCAGTTTCATTGATTGGGAGTTTTGAAGGTTGGTTTGCTGATACACTGAGATCCGCTTTACCTAGTGGCTTTGGAACTGAACCCCTGAGGATGACTGTGTCCTGGGCGGGGCTGAGGGGAGCACGTGCACGGCCCCAGCAGGTGCCAAAATGCACTTAACTGTCTTTGAGTGAGTGAAAAACCATTGCGGCAACGAAGACGCCGTGAGCCCCTTTGGCGTGGCGAAGGCTTGCAGACGCCTCACCTCATGGGCAGTGTGAGTCCTCCTTGGGCCAGGCCCCTGGCCAAGTCTGCTGCTCTAGACGGGGCCAGCAGCCAGGCCCTGTGGGTCATGCAGGCACAGCCACTGTCTGGTGGAGGACACCTTGGTGTCCAGGGTCCCAAGTCCGACGTTCCTGGGAGAAAGCAGCGGCACAGGTGGTCCAACATGGGCATGTCCGCCTGAGGTCGGTGCACGTTCAGTTTCCAACAGACGCTGTGCTTCCTGTGCAGGCAGGGCAGAGGAGCCTCGCCCACAGGCCCCTGTACCCCAGGTGGGCGATTCTGGGAGGAGAGAGGGAGGGGGAAGAACGTACCCCCATTCTCCCCGACTCGGCTGTTTATAAGGAAGTTGAGGTAATAACCCCCTGCCTCATGTCCCAGAACACCCCCTCTGCTCTAGAAGTTTCTCTAGGGCTGACCAAGAATCAGCAGATTCTTATGAGGCTGGAGGGAGGGCAATGTTGGGAGGGGCAGATGTGAACAGTGTTTGGGCTTTTTTCTGTCATTAGGTGGATGGTGTATCCAGCAAACCTGTGTCGGGTGCCATTTGGCATTGGGGGGCCAGGCCAAGATCCCCACCAGCCTGGAGCATGACTAGGAGCAGCCTGGGGTCCAGCAAGGGCAGGCGAGGCAGCCTTGAGGGGTGCAGGCCCCCAAGGCCTGATCTGCTGGCAGGTGTGAGGAATGGGGAGGGTGCAGGGTGCGGCTGAGGTAAGGGGCAGTGACCCCAGCGTCATGCTGAGGGAGGTGGTGCCGTGGGAGGCTCCGGAGGGGAGGGAGGGTTCAGGCTGGCTCGCTTTGATGGGAGGGCATGGCCTCAGGAGAGGCTCCAAAGGCTGCTGACAGATTGGTGGGTGTGGGGGGGACACCCGAGCCTCTGGGAGGAGAGGCCGTGGGAGAAGCAGGTCTGCTGGCTCCTCCTGTGTCGGAAGGTGGAGCCTCACTCCGGCCACTGTGCCCTCACAACCTGGCCCTGCAGTGGCCTGTGATGCCCAGGTAAGTGGACGTTTGTCCTGTGCCAAGACGGGGATGGGGCTGTTTGGCTCCTGAGCCAAGGGGTTGCCTATGACACTGCTGCTGGCTCTAGCCCTGTCCACCATCCCCCCCTGTGAGTGTTGTAGGGGGCCCTGGAGGCTTTGGGGACAAGGATGGATGGAGACCCAGAAAGTTCAGTCAATGATGCCGGGTCACAGGTGGCAGTGAGCCCAGGGGCAGAGTGAGGATGGAGGGGCCATCATGGCTCTTGGCAGGGAGGCACCTGAGGTTCTGGGCAGGGGTGTGGAGACCCACTGGAGCCAACGTGCAGGGTCTCTTCAGGCCCTCTGGCTCCCCCGCCCACTGGCAGAGCCCCCAGGATGGCCTGCCCAGGCGGTGGCTGGTGGCTGGCGGCTATGGGCAGTCCCGCTGGCTCCAGGCTCTGTGCCTGTGGCCTGGCCTGCCCCGCTGCAGACACAGGGCGCCTGTTCCCCGTGAGCAGGGACACGGCCTCTCTGTTGGTGCCTGGGCTGTCCCCCGGCGGGAGGGGGTCTGTTCCACACAGACTTGCATTTGTACCCACCTCTCTGGAGCCCTCTGCAGTATGGCCAGGTTCCCTCGGCCGGCAGGGCTGGGGTGGGAGAAAGGGATGGGTGGCCATCCCCACTGGCACTTGCCAGGCCGGGGGGTGCAGGGACGGCTGCCTGGCACTTGCTGTCCCCTGGGTGGGGCCGGACCCAGCCCCTTCAGGATCCCTCGGCCTGGCTGACCGGGGTTAGAGCAGTGCCGTGGGTGCCTGGCTTGTCTGGCAGGATATCACCCCACTGACTGACAGCTCCTGCCAGGCAGTGAGGATTCTGGGCCGCACCCCGGATCTCACTGCAGTGGGGGCCCAGGCTTGCCAAGCCAAAAAAAAGTAATTAATGCAGCTCATCTTCTGACAAGTGGGCCTCAGAACTGCCACCATGGGGACCCTGCCACCCCGGCACCAAGGCTGAGGTGGAGTACTCTGTCCCCTCACCCAGCAGGCCAGGGAGCAGGAGGCTCCACAGTGTGTGTCTAGGGGACCTGGCCACAAAGGAGCATGAGGGGGCACTTTGCTCAGGGCCCGGTGGAGGTGGCCCACCCAGGGGGGCACAAATGGCATCTGGACACTGGTCACTGGGGAGGAAAGCAGGGCCCAGGCCAGCCTGGAGGGGTGTGTGCGGGGTTTGTGGGGGTTCCGAGGATGGAGTGGGCATGAGGGGGGATTGGGAGCCTTGGCTTCTCCCAGTCTGTCCCCCTCCTGGACGTGTGGAGGAGAGGCGGGGACTGAGGTTTTCCTCCCGGCCACACCAGGCACACAGCAGGGGTGTGCTGCTGATGGGTAAGGGCCTGGATGTGGACCCCAACGGGACCCCCGTCCCCAGCCAGGCCAAGGCCAATGGGAGGAACCGAGGCTCTGTGTAATGGGTGCTGGTGGTCCCAGATCAACCAGAGCTCTCTTGGGACACCCCGGTCCCATCTAGGGTGGCCTGCTGACAAGGGAGATGACTAGGGGTGTGGTGGGGCAGGGAGCTTTCTGACTTGCCTGGGACCAATTGTGGGAGATGAGAAAACATGCTCTGGCTGGTGTGACTCAGTGGATTGGGTGCTGGCCTTCGAACCAAAGGGTCACTAATTCAATTCCCAGTCAGGGCACATGCCTGGGTTGTGGGCCAGTTCCCAGCAGGGGGCGCGTGAGAGGCAACCACACATTGATGTTTCTCTCCCTCCCTTCCCCTCTCTAAAAAATAAATAAATAAAATCATTAAAAAAATAAAGCAGATGACCACTCAGGCTCCCAGCAGACCCCAACTCCACCCCGCCTCCTGGTTTGCTCTCCTGGACGTCAGAGTGCAGGCGGTTGTGCTGGGGTGCCAGGGTCTTCCCACTTTATTGCCCAGGGCACAGGCCCGGGCCCCTCTATTCCACTTCTGGGTACGGCCAGTCCCGTGATCTAAAGTAGTCCTTCAGGTCCCGGAGGCTGAGCGCAGGGAAGTAGGGGCCGATCCTCTTCCGGATCCACCACTTGCCATCTGCAGCGTGCAGGCCCCTGGGGCGGCTGAACTTGTACCTGTAGTGCTCTCCCCGGACCCACCTGCAGGGAGGGTGGGTGTCAGCCTGCAGCCCCTGCCCAGAGCAGCAGGCGGCGCCTGCTGAGGCCTGGCTTCTCACGGGGCCCCAGGCTCAGGGTCTCAGGTTTGCACTCCAGGAGGGGCTGTGTGTCTGTCCAGGCACCTCTGGGGGTGGGGTGGAGAGAGGCTGCTCAGGGAAGCCAGAGGGGCCCATGAGGCGCCCCCATCACAACCAGGCCCTGGACCAGGTGACGTGGGGCAGCAGGACTCCAGAAAAGGAGACCCCGCGGTGTCTGCCTCAAGGAAGGCAGACTCCCAGAGCCCAGCAGGCCAGGACTTGCTGTAGGCGGCCCACCCCTCCCCAGAAGCCCGTGTCCTTCCAGCAGGTGAGCAATGCTGGCGAAAGGGGGTCACCTGAGGGCCTGTGGAGCTTTGCACCCTGGCACATTTCCAGGAGATGGGGGCCTGGTCCCCAGAGCACATTCTGCATTTGGGGGAGCAGCCCTGAGAGGTAGCTCAGGTCACAGTTGGTGGGTCCCATGTGGGAGAAGAATCTTACCTGGGGGGGGCCCTGTCTGCAAAGGGGTTAAGGGCCAGCAGGGACAGAGCCTCAGCATCGTTGGTCAGGAGCTTGCCCGCCAGGTGGATGACCCACTCGTGGTGCTCGTAGGTCTGGGGGAAAGAAGAGGAGGGGTGCTTGGGCCGGGGCCCCTGGGTTGGCACTAGGTGCCCTCAGGTCGAGGCCACAAGCCTGAGCCCTTTTTAGGGCAGGAGCTGTGGGGTTGTGGCCCCCAAGGGCCCAGAGGAGAGAGTGTGCTCTCTACTTGCTCCCTCCAGAGGGCGCTGCCACACCACTCCCTACTGCAGTAGGGAGTCATCTGTGCGTGTGGGACTGAAGTGTGGTCAGTGGGCTGCCCTGGGTGCCCATGTCCCATTGCTTTGGATTGGATTCCCCTCCAGAGGGGCTGCCAGCTTCCATTCTCGTCTGTCCCCAGGAACCGTTCATTCATGTGCCTAGGCTCCTGCCCCGCTGTTCTGTCCTAGGGGAGCCCGGATGCAGCAGACACAGGGCCGAGCCATGCCAGCTTACCTCTTGGTTTTGTCACCTGGCAGCTCTGGGCTCTCAGGCAAGTGACGGAGCCTTCCCGAGGCTGTCACAAGGGGTGAGATGGGTCGGGGGGGATGCGGCACCTCCAGGCTCTCTCTGGCCCAGGCCACCGCTCCCTGAATGTCGGCTGCCCTTGCATGGGTCCTGCCTGGCCTTGTCATTTCTGGTAGAGGGCCTTTGGGAGGCTGACTGTGGTACCTGGTCCTCCGCAAGGGTATCTCAGGGCGGCCCCGGGAACCCATGTCTGAGGGGCTCCCTGCTGCCCAGAGGCAGAGCCTGTGTGTGTAGCAGAGCACAGGGCAAGACCTGGAAGAAAGCCTGGCCTCGGAGCCCCCGGCCTTGGCCAGGCGTTTGCCCGGGTCTAGGCTGCTCCAGGAGTAAGACCCAGCCCCTGGGAGGGTGGGACCCTGGGAGAGTGCTGTCATATGCTGCTGCCTGGCCCTTGATCTCTGGTGGCATGTCCTGGTTTGTTCCTCAGTGACTGAGCAGTGAAGTGAGTTCTGCCTCAAGGGCTGGGACCGGGAGCCACCTCGCAGCTGACGCCCATGAGCCCGACCTCCTGTCCTCGAGGGCCCGGGCGTGTTGTGTGAGGCTGGTCACAGTGGGGGCTGCACCAGAGCCTACGGCTGAGTGCTGTGTAGGCTGCAATGTTGTTTCCAGTGGAGTCTGATCTCACCCTGCACCTGCCTGTCCCACTGGTCCTGTAGTAGGTGTTTCCGGGGCCCCAGGTGTGCCTCCCAAGGGTGTCACAGCCTTGGGAATGCCGGAGTGACGGGAACCTGAGTCCACCGTGAGCACCGGGATGTGCAGGGTTGGGGGGATGGTGGGACAGGAGGAGGAGGGTTCCTCACCTGGAAGGCTGCGAACCACATGAGCCAGTCAAGGCGGTGGTGGTAGGGGGAGATGAGGCATGGCCGTCTCCTCAGGTCGCCTGGCTTGCACTTGAACTCATAGTCCTCCCACACGGTGTCCGGTGCGCTGGCGTTGGGGCTAGCCGTGCCCTGCAAGATGACCTCTGTCCGCTCCCTGGTGATGCTGTCGAGGAGATGGAGTCAGCGTGGGCTGGGCCCTGGGCAGTCACAGGTGGGGTGGCGGTGCCTCTCAACCCGGCTCCCCGCCCTGGTCAGACCAGGGTGAGGCTGGAGCTGCGGCTGTGGGTGGAGCAGGAGCAGGTGGGGGCTGGCCCTGAGGGTGGACCGCCCACCTGGCTGATCAGGGCCGGGTCTCCCGCGTGGTGAACAGGGCTGGGCTGGAGTCAGCAGAGATGGGAACCCCCGGGGGATGTAGAGTACCTTCCGAAGGCTCCGTATGTGTTGACGATTCTGAGGGGGTTGAAGGAGCTGTTCATGACCTGCTTGGGGCTCAGCAAGTTGAGGACCACGGGGATGCTGAGCCAGGTGACCAGGATGCCCAGTGCCAGGATGGCCGCCTGTCGCACCATACAGCCTGGGCCCAGAGAGAGCTGGTGGGTAAGCTTCTGCCCCCCGGCCCGGACCCCAACTACAGGGAAAAGCTGAGGCCACCCCACCCCTCAGCTGGCCCTCCAGACCCTGGCCTCTGTCTGGCCCCTCTGGGCTCACAGAAGTGGAGGGCAGGCCACCGGCCCCCCACCTGGGATTCTGGGAAGGGGCCTCTGCATACAACCTCCATTTTCCCCCAGCTAAGGACACCTCCTGAGCCCGATGTGGAAACTGAGTCATGGCAGCTGCGCCTGTGGGGTGGGCCTGGTTGTCACTAAATGAGAATGGGCCAGCACCTCTGGGGACCAGCTGTCTCGGGCCCAGGAATAAAGGCTTCCGCTCACATCCCCAGGTGTCCGCCTACCGAACGTCAGCGCGGGCCGGGCCCCTCGGGCCTCCTCCTTCTGCATCTTCAGAACTCGGTCCTTGAGGCCGCCGGGCCCAGATGGAAAGAGGAACCCTATGGCGGCGTCATCGAAGCAAGCAACACTGGGAACAATGGTCAGCCAGTTCAGGAAGCTCAGGTTCCCGCTAACAATGAGGACCACCTGAGGGACGGAGCAGAGGATAGCTGCCCCACCCGAAGCTCGAAGCTCGGGGCTCGGGGCGCTCCTGCGGGTGGCAGCCTGGCGGTCCCCTCCAGCTGCCTGTGCTCCGCCCGCTGCACCACCACAGAGCAGCTCAGCGGCGGCTCACAGGTCCCGCGCTCCGAGCTGCGGGTTCCCAGATTCTCCCCGGAAGCACACGTGGGTGCGTGCGCCGCAGCCCGAGGGAGCCGGGCGGCAGGAACCCATGGCCCAGGCCGCACGCCTGTCCTTCCTAGATGTCTGTCCCACGGACATGCCCTGAATGATCTTGAAGGCAGATTCTTCCCAGAGCCCCCAGCGAGGCCCCACCTGCTGACACCTTGATTCCAGCCTCTGAGACTCTGCTTGAGACCACAGCCAAGGCTGCCCAGGTTTCTGACCCACAGAACTGTGAGGTGGCAAGCGTGTGCTGTCTGACGCTGTGGTGTGTTTGTGCTGTTGTTACGGTGGTTACTGATGGACACAGGCACAGGTAGGACCCTGCGGCATGTGCCCCTCCCCTGGGGAGGGGCTCTCCTGCCATAGGTGGGAAGTGGGTGGGCTCCCACTGCTCCCCTATCAAGGGCGGGAAAACAGTGGTGCACTTGCCTGTCCGTCTGCTGCCCTGTCCCCCACACCCTGGTGCCTACGCATGAGGCTGCCCCGGGTCTGGGCATCCACTGGGATGGGCGCAGCAGGTTTCTGGCAACCTGTGTGGAGCTACGCTCAGATGTGGCTCAGATGGAGCCCACCTCCTTGTACTTTCATAGGGGCCACAGGGACAGGACCAGTCCAGGGCTGTCTGCTGGGCAGCTCTCTGGGGGGCTGGTCACTGCCGCTCCTCAGAGGCCTCGAGCTGCCCCAGCTGCTTCTGGGGCAGGGTCTGAGGCATGGCTGGATGACACAAGGCCCAGGAAGCCCAAATGTGCCTGGTGAGAAACTGGCATGTCCCCCAAATCCCACTGAACATGGTGACCAGGGAGGTGAAGCTGCCGTGTCTGGACCCACTGGGTCCACCTCTGTGGCACCGGTGGTAATGTGGCCATCTAGAGAGGTTTCCAAGGAGGATCGCCCCCAAAGGGACTGAGGCTCCTGGCCGTCAGCACCGAGACCACAAACGGGTGCAAGACTGACAGCACGGGGCTCCCCACACGGCCGGCCCGTCTCAGAGGACTGTGTGCTGGGGCTGCCTCCCAGCCAGAGGTCTGGGAAGTTCTTGCTGGCAGGGCACATTTTGTAAATTGCCTTAGAGACTCTAGAATGGCACTTCTGGCCTAACTATGCCCCGTTGCTGGGTGGCAGGAAACAGGGAGTGAATGGTCCTTCCCTGGAGGGAGGGGAGGCCTCTGGGTTCACGGCCTATGCACACGCCCCAGACACAGGCCTCTGCTCTCCAAGCCCCCAGGGACCCAAGGGCCTGACGAGCAGAGAGCTTCCGCGGTGAGGACTCCAAATGACCATAGTGGGTGACAGGCTGGGAGGTGGGGAGGCCTCAGGCCTCGCTGGCCTGTGTGTTCGGGTGTGGCCTGGGACACAACCCCATACCTCTGGGAAAGCCCGGCCTGCAAGGGTGGTGGCGCGGTAAGAGCAGGCCTGGCTGTGGTGGCAGGAGGTCCCAGCCCACCAGGGACGCCTCAGGCCAGGCTGATGCCCCTGGAATGTGAGCTCCCTGGGGACCAGGGGTGTCCCAGGATGCAGGGTAGTGGGGCAGATGGTGGTGGCCGGAGGAGGGGGGGAGTGACATGACCACGGCACACACTGTCAGGGTGCAAACGGGACGCTGCAGATGCCGTGGGGACGGGAGCCAGAGGGACCAATGTGACATGGGCATGGGCACCATGGCCCCTCTTCCTTTTTAAGTCCATTCTATTGATATGAATGATAAAATGCACCCATTTTTAGCATATATAGTCAATGGCCTTTGACACCTTTCCTTTTGTGTGAATCGCCACAGAAGCCAGAACTCCCACCTCCAAAAGCTTCCTGGGGCCTGTGGGTGCCCACCCCGCCCCCACCCCGCAGTCTCTGAACCTACTTCTGTTGTGGCCGTTACTCTGCCTGCTCCAGAGCCTGCTGCCCGGGCTCAGCTCCGGGCCCTGAGACCCGTGCTCCACGGCCTCAGGGCCTCCCACCCCCCGAAGGGGGACACAGGTGGGCGTGCGCCTGCCCTCTGGTGAGAACCGGGGACCCCAGGACCTGACTACTGTGAGTCAAGTTTCCGCACGCGGAGGTGTTGACCGGTGTTGGTGGTGTGGTGATCTGGACGCCCTTCGCCCTCCGTCTGGGACTGCGAGCAGAAGCTTGGTGATTTTACCCAGGGCTCCCTGCGAGCAGCACCCCTGAGGGGTCTCTTTCTGTGCTGAGCTTCGTGTGTTCTCTGAGAAGCACCTGTGCAATTTTCTTCCCATTAGAAAAGCCAAACCACCCGCTGCCCCCTTGGGCTGTGAGAGCGCTGGGTCCAACGCGCGCGCTGGGATTGTTGTCTGCCTGCCGGCGGCCCGCTCTGTTGTTCCTGTTGTGTCTTTGGGACAGATGAAGTTTAGGTTTTGTGAAGTCCAAGTTATCAATTTTTTCAAATCTAAGAAACCTTTGCCTATCCCAAGGTCATAAAGATTTTCTGAAAGGTCACAGGCAGAGCTCGGTCCATCTGGGTGAGTGTTGCACGGGCAGCCTGGGGCGAGGCTGAGAACTCCTCTCTCCCTGTGGACTCCACACGGAGTCCCTCAGGCCAGCGCCCTCGCGGGCCCAGAAGCCGTCTCAGGAGGAGAGGAAGGTGCGAGGGTGAACGGGCCAGGCCCGCAGGAGCCCCAAGTGCTGGGAAGAGCGGAAAGGCGGCCACGCCTGCCAGGAGCAGCGGAGGAGCTGGAGCAAGCAGGAAGGGTCAGGATCAGGGTCTGGGATGACAGGGCTACGGAGGGAATGGCATGGGTCCACGGGGGCCGGGGTTAAAGTGTTTGCAGGGAAATGAGCTGCCCCGAGCCCTGGCCTCTGAAGAGGAAACAGGAGCCTGGAGCCGGAGGAGGAGCCCAGCAGGCCAGGGACCCACACACGAAATGAAATGAGGGAAAGACAGGCAGGCATGGGACCGGAAAAGCAGAGCACGGGCATCTGCCACGTGAGGAGAATGGCCAGATGGACACTCTCTACTGGGACTTCGAGAAAAAGATGAAACAAGGGCAGTAAACGGAACCCACAATGAAAATGGTCAAGTCACCATGGAAACAAGAGGAATAAAAAGGGAATTTCATGAAGCTCACATGTAAATACATCTCACACCTCACCAAGTGCGCGCATTTCTGAAAGAAACGAGACCGTAACCAGCCAACAGCCACTGCACAGGCAGAGCCTCGCTTCCCTGCCCAGGCGGCCCGGGCTGGCACTGTCACTGCAGAAACCCGTGGAGGCAGATGCAGGGGCAGGGGCCGCCCTACCTTCACCAGGGGCGTGTCCTCTCTGGATGGCGGGCAGGCAGGGGTATGCCATCTCCGTGTGGCCCAGCCCTGTCACCTCAGCTCTTCTCCAAGGCTGAGCAAAACTCGGCTGGTGCCCCAGACCCTTAACTGCTGAATTTTAATTAAAGCTGGTCTTGATCCCAGCAGTCGGCAGTCGGGAGGAACGCAAGGTCACAGACGCCGGCCTAATGAGGGTCTGCGGGAGGAGCCGGCCTGTCGGTGGGTCAGGCCAGCTTTATGGATTGTGACAGAGTTTTATGATGTATGACATGAGAGGTTGTGGGTTCACGGCTCTCACTGGATTAACCTGGAAAACTAGTTTTCTTGGCTATGAGCCCAAAAATAATTATTTCTTATTCTTCTCTGTCTATGAGGTTAACAAATGCATGCCAAACACGGCCCAGCCAGTACCTCTCTGGGCCAGCAGTCTCTCCTGCCAGGCCCTCTGGGCCTGTCAGGGTCCCCACGCCTCAGGTCTGTGCTAAAAGGGCTGCTGTGGGCAGACGGGCTTCTTCCTGAAGTCCGTGGACGCCACTGGCCCCTGATGGCCTGGGCACGGGGCACCTGGGCTGTGTGGCTGTGGCAGGAGCTGGGGTGTTGACAGATGGGGCGGAGCCCTGCTGCCCAGCCCCCTCTTCCACCACAGGGAGGGCGTGGGGCTGGCGACCGAGCCCTTTGGGGTGCCGTGCGGGGTGCCCAGAGTCCTGCGGCCACTCCAGCTCCAGCCTCTTTCACATTCCCTTCGAGGTTGGTCTGGCCAAATCTGATTCCTGCTCCCCTCCTGTGGGTCTGATCTCTGGTTTTCATCTCCACTGCCCTCTGCGCCGGCTCGGCTCCTCAGTCTCTCGGCTGCGACAGTGACTTGGCGGGTCGATGTCACAGAAGCTCAGCTGCTCTGCTGCGCTCCCGCCTCTGGGATCCTGCCTGCTGACATGCTGGCTCGCAGTGGCCCTGCGCCTTCTGGTAAATGCTTTGCACCGTGTCTGGCGTGGCTCAGTGGGCGGCTGGGCTGCTGCATCCAGAGCCCCTCTCTCAGTGGCTCCACCAGGTAGCTAAGGCCCGCTGTGCAGTGGAGATCAGGACAAGGACCGGCCACTACCCGGAGGGGCTGCTGCCTGGGGCCACAAGGTGAGAAAGCACTGCTGGCCCTTCGCTGCCCAGTTCACGGCTGAGATGGCCGCCAAGGCCGAGGAGACCCAGAGCATGGCAGCCCTTCCACGAAAAATGCGGCACGGCCGCCCCTCAGGGCTCCAGTGAAGACAACAAGAGGGACAGAGGGAGGACAACCAGCCCCTTCCCACAGTCTGCAGACCTCAGAGAGGCACGCTGCCAGACGGTCCCTCCGGCTGGGCCAGGACACTCTCCTCCTGGGCTGGGAGGGTGAATGGGGTGCAGGGTGTGTGGGGAACAATCCACCTTGCTCAGCCTCACAGAGCTGGCCCTGGAGGAAGCTGGTGGTACCGGGCAGCCGCCCTCTCCTCACCGTTCTCCACCTGAAGAGCCCTCTTGCCCTGTGACACCCTGTGACACCATCCTCTGCAGCTGCCAGCCTTTGTGGGGAGCACAGCTCCCACCTGTACTCCTGAGAGATCTGTCTGGGCCATGCTCCCTCCATCAGTGCTCACACCACCAGCAGACATGGTGACTATGACCTGCAAGGCTGAGCAGGCCGGCCTGCTGGCTCACTGGGGATGCTGACCTGCCTGGAGAGCCCGCCTGCAATGGGCCTGCCTGCCTGAGCCCTCCCACCCAGTCCTACCCGCACATGCACAAGCCCAGCCTCACCTTCTGGCCTCTCACAGCTCCTCTGAGGCTGCAGAAGGCCTGGTGCAGGGAGAGGCGTCCAGAGAAACCCAGGCCAAAATGCCACTAATTTGAAAGAAGCCTGACCAATAAATAGCATTTATTCATCTACACCCTCATGTAACAGGGAGCGCAGTGAGAAAAACTGTAACACGTGACAAGCAGCATGGAGACTGCTGAAATCACAGTTAGTGGTTTAGGAACTGACTCGAGAAATCCTGCCTGAACGTGGTGCGGAAATGGGAGAACAGATGACAGAAGTGATGCAGGTTCCGCAAAGTCAACAGCTTCGCGATCAACTTCCCAGGGAAAGAATGACGTGAAAAGATGGAGCTGAGACCCCTGCCGTGCGGCAGCCCTGGGCCTCAGGGCTGAAGGACAGGTCCCGGGAGCGAGACGCAGACCGCACGTGCTCTGGCAGTTTCTCGCTTCCAGGATGAAGTGGAAGAAAGAACAACGTGAACATTTAGGCTGAAAATGTAAAAAAATGAGAGAAAAAGCAAAGAAGGAAACAAGAAAAGGCAGTCCAAGAGGTGCTGAGTCTCTCGTCTGAACACCAGAACACGTGGCTCGGGGAGCGGTCCCAACCAGGCTCTGGGGGAGGACCCTGGCCTGTTCGTGGGCTGTAGCTGTGGGTTGTGGGTGAGGGCAAAGGCCTACTTGTCTCTCTGACAGGCAGGCTGGACGAGGAGGGGTGGGTGGGGCCCACGTCTGTGCAGCCTCGGGGTTCCTCAGCAGCGGGGGTGGGGGTGGGGGGGTAATGTTTAAAAGGATAATCAGGACAGAGCCACTGAGTCTGGCTCCCAGCTGAGGACTGGCCTGAACGATGAGAACACCCACGACTGGGACGAGGACTGAGAGGAGAGTCCAGGAGACACACCGTCCCGGTGCCCTCTCTCGCGCCTCCACCCTGCCTGCCTCCCTGAAACCACTGGGACTGCACTCCCAGGCCTGCACTTCCTTCCACCGCGTGGAGCAGAGCTGGCCAGAAACGGACTCGGGGTGTCCCAGAGCTGTGCCCAGAGGAGCGGCAGCTGCGCGTACCACCTCCACCCTCCTTGACACCCCCAGAAGCAGCGCCCAAGTCCATGCCATCCTCTTCTGCCTCCTCACTCTGACGTCACACTCCAGGGGCGCCAGTTTTCAAGGTTAAAACTCCACCAGAGATTTCTGCTTTAGACTGAGAGGAAGGAAGTAGTGCTGGAGCCACCATTGCCAACACAAACAGCTGGACACCGAGCAAAACAGATGACGCGACCGTGCGTGACACGCGGCTGCGGGCCCCACAGGACTCCCGACTCTAGAAAGATGGGAAACAAACAGACCTGCCACGGCCCTTGGTGGGTGCGCAGGGAGGGTTCCCCGGAGGGCTGAGCCTGGAGGTGGGCAGGTCAAGGAACTGGTGCCGCCATGTAGGAGGCAGCTGCAGGGACCTTGTGAGTCCCAGGAGGTTGTGCCCAGCCCTGCGCTCACAGGCTTATGGGAGCCTCCACAGGCCGGGGAGAGAGCACCACCAGGGGGCCTGGCAGTGACCCCTACTCATACCGGTTTGGGTGACTTTCAAGCCAAACCCGTGTGCAGACCCCTCGTGGAAGCCAGGCGGGCAGCAGAGATCCCCGGGCCGTCCTGCAGGCTGGCCTGAACGACAGCCGAGGGCTGTTTTAGATCCACTCGGAGGATCTGAAGACAAATGCCAACATGATCAAACTGATTAGCAAGTAAATCAACAGCTTTTCAGGACAGAATTCAGCACCACAACACAATGGCAGATGTCCAGTCAACAGCTCAGGCAAGTCAGCAGCAGCATGAGAACCACAGCTGGGAGACAAGGACAGGCTCGTGGAGACAGAGCCAGAGACGGTGCTGAGCAGTGCCGGCGGTGAGAATGTTGAAACAGGCACTGTCAGTAAATTAAAGGGTCTAAAAGAAAGCATGGCCATGACTGAGAGAAATAGGAAAATGATAAAGAAGAACCAAGAGGAATTTGAGATTTTAAGAGGTGATACAGGAAATGGAGAATTTACTGGAGAGGCTTTGGACAAAACTGACACAGGAGAAAAGTTAGCGGCCGATGAGAACTTCTTCAACTAAAGCACAGAGCGGCCGAGCCGAGCGGCCCCCCGGGGCTGGGGGCCATGTGCTCTGGTCTAAAGCACACCTGGGTTATGTCCCAGAAAGGGAAGGCTGGCAGAAACAATAGTTAAGAAACCACGTCTGAACATCCTCCTATTTTGATGAAAACTATAAATGCACAGATCGAATAAGCCTAAGGAATCATAAGCAGGACAAACGCAAAGAAGTTCATACCACAGCACATCAAGTCAAACTGCTGAACACCAGTGACAGAGAGAAAGATATAGAAGCAGCAAGAGGGGAAGAAAGGAAATGAAAATGATACAAATTAAAGCATGTACTGTGCTCATGGATACGAACAACTAATGTCATTAACATTTCCATAGCAACCAAAGCGATCTACAGATTCAGTGCAGTCCCTACCAAACTACCAATGGCAATTTTCACAGAACTAGAATAAACCAAAAATTTACATGGAACCACAAAAGGCCCCAAATAGCCACAATAATCTTGAGAAAGAAGAACAAAGTTGGAGGCATTGTATTACCTGATATCAAACTATATTACAAGGCTATAGTAATCAAAGCAGTATGGCACTGAGGCAAAAACAGACACACAGATCAATGGAACAGAACAGAGAGCCCAGAAACAAACCTGCGCTTACGTGGGTAATACAACAACGGATATAAGAATATACAATGGGAGCAAAGGTGGTCTCTTCAATGAATGTTGTTAGGAAAACTGGACAGATACATGCCAAAAGATAATAAAACTATACCTTTTTCTTATACAAAAATGAATTCAAAATGGATTAAAGACTTAAATGTAATACCCGAAGCCATAAAACTCAAGGAAAACGTAGGCAGTAAACTCTTTGACACTGCTCTGAGTATTGTTTCTTTTTGGACTGTGTCTCCTCAGGGGAGGGAAATAAAAGAAAAAAATGAGCAGGACTACATCAAACTAAAAAACTTTTGCAAAGCAAAGGAAACCATCAACAAAATGAAAAGACAACCTACTGAATAGGAGAAAATATTGGCCAATGATACATCTGATAAAGGGTTAATATCCAAAAGCTGTAAAGAACTCATACAACTTAACACCAAAAAACCAAATAATCCTATTTAAAAAATGGACCTGAATAGACGTTTCTCTAAAGAGAGCATACTGATGGCCAACAGACGTAGGAAAAGATGCTCGATGTCACTAATCATCAGAGAAATGCAAAGACAGTGAGATAACACCTCACACCTGTCAGAATGGCCCTCATCAATAAATCAACAAACAGCAGTTTTGGTGAAGGTCTGGAGGGAAGGAAGCCCTCATGCACTGTTGGCAGGGTCGAAAATTGCTGCCGCCACTGTGGAAAACAGTGTGGGGAGTTCTCAAAAAATTAGAAATGAAGTTGCCTTATGACCCAGCGATTACACTTCTGGGTATTTATACAAAGAAATCTAGAGCACTGACCCAGAAAGATACATGAATCCTTATGCTCACTGCAGCATTAGTTACAACAGCCAAGATAGGAAGCCACCTACAAGTCCATCAATAGAAGAATGAATAAAGATGTGAGACACACACACACACACACACACACACACACACACACACACACACACACAGAGGAATATTACTCGTCACAGAAACGAATGCAGTCTTACCATCTGCATCAGCATGGACAGACCTGGAGGGTATCATGCTAAGTAACACAAGTCTCACAGAGAGACAAGCAGTGTATGGTTGCACCACACGTGGAATCTAAAAAACAAAAACAAAACCAAAAAAACAAAGCAGATGAGAAAACAAAAGAGAGAAACAGACTCACAGACACAGAAAACAGACTGAGGGTTGGCAGACCGGGTGAAAAAGGTGAAGGGACTGGGAAGTACAGACTGGCAGTTGCAAAGAGTCCAGCACAAGGAATCTAGTCAGTGACCCTGTGGTCACTGCGTATGGAGCCAGGTGGGCACCAGACTTACTGGGGAGGCCCTTCATAGAGTATAAAAATGTCTAACCGCTACGCCGCACACCTGAAACCAATGTAAAATAATGACTGCCAACTGGAACAGGAAAAACGAAACCCAACGCAGGACTATCAGTGGGCACGTGATGGATCTCCTTCCCTTTTACTTTTCCAAATCAGTTATTTTCCATTTACAACAAGAAAAAGTGCCACTGGGGGGATTCTTGGTGCCTCTGGGGGTCCTCTGGCCACTCCAGACACGTGAAGGCCGCGCCTCAGCGTGAACAATCGGCCCCGGGCTGTCACCAGGCCCCTGCAGGCCCGCACTGCAGAGGCTCCAGGGGCCTTCCCCACCTTCGATCTGGGACTCTGTCATCTTGCTAGCTGCAACCTGAGCCTTCCTGGGGGACAGCGGCTCACGCTATCCCTGGTGAGCCACAGTGCCACCACCCACGATGAATAGGGGGGTCTGCTGGTGACCAACACTTGGCAGACCTGAGCAGGGTCCTTTGAGTGACGGGCCCCCAGAGAAAGGGGTCCAGCTGCTCAGCACAGGCAGGAATGGGACCCACGCAGGGTCTGCCTCAGCCTTTGAAAAGAGAATTGGAAAAAACAAAGAGCCACCCAGGGCCCCACATAAGCACCAGCGAGAGGTCTGTATCCCTGCAGCCCAGGCACTTCCAAGCCTGGCCCTGCCTGATGCTGTGGCAGACACAAGCCTGGGCCCACATGAGCGAGGCCATAGCCCAGGCAGCTGGGAGAGGCCTTCTCCCTGAGGTTCTAGGTGGCATTGCTGTCCATTTGGCACCAGTATCGTGATGGACAGTAGCTCTGAATCAATGCCTGGGGACGCCTGTCCTGCTTCCTGATGAGGTTATGTGAGCCCAGCCTCTGTGCGCTCTGCTGCAGACATGGGTGCAGGGGCCAGGGGCCAGCCCCAGGAAGGTCATTTCTCTGCACAGCTGCAGGAGCATCAGTCCTACCTGATGCCTGATCCACACGACCGTGACCCAGACCACGACCCAGACCACTCAGGCACCAACAGGATCTCCAAAGCCTGACAGTTTTATCTGGGTGAGCACTCGGGAGCGCATGTCAAAAGGCATGGCCACGTAGCCCTGAGTGACCACTGAGCAATGCCTGGCCTTCCCTGGGGCTCTGGTCGTAGTGGGTCTGGGTGGGGCAGCCCTGGCACCACACATTTCCTAAGGACCCCGTGGGTCATTCTTACGTGAGCCCCGCTAGGTGGCTCTGACCTCCTGGAGAACTAGGTTCAACAGGGCACAGTTTGAAGATAAAATCCTGTTTCTAAAAAAACAGCAGAAACCACAGGGATGTCACTTGGCCGTGCACAGAGCCCTTGTCGGGCACACGTGTGTCCCCACCCGGCCTACTCCCCTTTATCTATCTGCCCCATCCATCTGGATGGCCATGTTTTTAATAGAAATGGGGTACGGTGTCACATGCGTGGCCCCTGTGTGCCTCGCTGCAGCATCTCCTCTGAGGGAAATCAATCGCTCACACTGTGCATCTGTGTTTACACCGGCCAGCCGAGGCTTAATTACACCCTCGGTGCATGACGCAGCCTGCAGGAGACCCGAATGGGGCAGTGGCCCAAGACCTGTGCCGGGGCAGCTGGAGCTGGACGATGAGCAGGAAGATGAGCGGTGAGCGCCGACTCCCGAGCCCAGGAGACGCTGCAGCAGATGTTCTAAGATGAAGCAACAGGACTCCAAAGAGGAAGGGGAGGGCTTCTGGAACTCTCTGCTGGCTCTCAGCTTGCACAGCCTCGCCGAGGACACGTGCTTGTTTGCAGGAGACTTTCTGCAGCCTGGAATCCAGGGGCAGGTACCCGGAACTCAGGGCTGGCGGAGGCAGCTCTCTGTGCCCACAGCCATGGGGATGGCCCCACTGGACCGTGTCTTCAGGACTCTGGCCAAAGTCGCAGAGATCAGAAAGAGCAGGATGTGGTGGGAGGTGAAGGACAACCTGGTCTGGGACCCGAGATGAGTCTGCACTGACCAGCAGCCCGCTGCCTGGCGAATCCCTGTCCTGTGCTAGGAACTGTCTGCCCAGTTCCATGGTGGGAGCCAACGACTGCCGCCTCCAGGGTCTCCCCCTCAGGCTTAGTATTAGAGCAGGGGTCTGAGGCTGGGGTGGTGCGCTTCTTCACAGAGACAATGGCCTTGCAGAACCCTCCGGAGCAGCTGTGTAAACTCGGCGTGGGAGGAGGTAAGGCGCTCACATCCTCGATCCTTTCCCAAGGGGATGGACGGAAACAAACAGAACCACAGCCGCCTCTTGGGGTCTCAGGCACAGAGACAGGCGCTCGGCCCCTACTGCGGCACCTCGCAGACCCCCTGGGCACACCTAGCATGAGCCACTCCCCAAAGTGACTGATGTGCCCAGGGCAGCAGCCCTGCAGAGAGCTGAACACCTGCTGTGAGTCGGCACCTGTGGCCCCCCAACCTGAGACCCCACACTGCCTGCCAGGGCACACATGCCACACATGCCACAGCTGGGCCAGCTGGCCATTGGTCCTCTCTGCTCTGGACAGCTAAGGCCTGACCCCTGAGGGGGTAACACACCAGGCCTCGGAGAAGGGCTCTGAGGTCCTGTGCTTGTCCTGGGCATGGCGTGGGGCTGGAGTGGACAATGCTGGGGACATGCCTGGACCAGGGGCTCCCAGGGCCTTCAGGGAATGGAAGGCAAATATGTGGGCTGGTTTTCTGGAATAGTGTTCAGAGCTGCAGGTCATCAGTAAGGCCCTTTGAGGTGCAGCCCTGGCCCTCCCCTGCCCAGGGTTTCTGTGGCACCACCATCCCCCACCATCCACCCAGGCAGCAGGCCCCAGAACTGGGTCTGGATCTAGCCATCTGGCCTGAGGCTGCTGGGAGCCATCTAGCCCTGAGCCCTGAGGCCACCACCCCCACCTCTCCCCGCCCGGGTGTCAGGTGCCCTGGCTGGGACAGGATTCAGATCCACCGCCAGACCAAGTCCAGAGAGCAGGTCCTCGTCCCGATGGACCAGGACACTCAAGCCAAGCATGCTGTGAATAATCAAGACACCTCAAGGCCACCTGGTCACATGGTCCCTGTGGGTTCTTTTCGGATCTGATTTTCCACAGGCACTGGTGACCAAACTTCCTTCAGTTATCTTTTTTTTAAGGTAATATAACAACTTGCTTTTCATTAGTGCTTGTCAAAGCTGGCTTTGGATTACCTGAACAGAAAGCCAGTCATGTAGCTTGGCGGATACTGGGGGACCTCAAAGGCCTTTTTTGAGTGTGCAGCCCTGAGTGGGTTCCACTGACTCACTGCAGCAAAAGCAATGACGAATTAATGCCCTGCCGCCCCAGAGTGGGTCTCGGTCACCTTGGTGGCCATGAAGTCAGAGCGGACCTCATTCCTCCCGAGGCTGGGAGCCGGGCAGGGTCCTCTGAGCGGCCTCCGGAACCAGACCTGTGCTCCCCGTCCGGAAGGGAAGGCGGGAGCCACTGGCTGGGCATCCTCAGACAACAGGGGAAGGTCCAGCATATGGCGGCGCCCCTGCTGCTGGACGCTCAAGCCTCCGCCTGGAGCTTCCTCCCACTGGTTTGAGACCACAGGGCCATGCGGCCTAACGGGGTGCGGAGCGGGCACAGTACCGATGCCCTGGCTGCTGCAGGGGCACTGGGTAGCCAGGGCTCTGCGTCCGGCCAACTCTGGTAGTTTACGGATGAACCGTGGTCCACCCGGACAGTGCAGTATCGTTCAGCAATGAAAAGGAAAGAGTTCTCAAGCCACAAGAAGGCAAGAGGGCCCTCAAGTGCATATGGCTACATACACGAGCCAGCCTGAAAGGCTGCATCCTGGACGATTCCAGCTGCGTGACACTCGGGAAAAGGCCCCCGAGTGTCAAAACTATGGAGACGGTGAATAGATCAGTGGTCGCCGGGGGCTGGGGAGCAGGGGAGGGATGAATCTAGAGAGCGCGGAGGGCTGTTAGGGCAGTGACGTCACCCTCCGTATGATGCTGAATGGTGGTTACACGACACTGAACGTTGGTCCAAACCCACGGAAAGTACAACACCCAGAGCGAACAGCAGCCTGAACTGTGAACTTCAGTCAACAGCGACGGGTCGGTGCTGGCTCATCAGTTGCAACAGCTGCATTGGAAGATGCTGACTACGTGCGGGGAGAGGGGGCCGAGGAAATCCTCTCCACCCTCCGCTCAGTTTTCTGTAAATCTAAAACTGTTCTAAAAATAGTCTGTTGATTAAAAAATAAACAAACAAAAAAGAGCTAAAATACCGGGGCAGTGAAACCAGGTGAGTAGGCCGGGGCAGGGACGGTTCAAGCACCCGAGGGCTTTAGGGCCATCACGGGGGCAAAGGGGTTAAATTTAGACTTGCTGGTAGTTAACTGAGCGTGTACTCACCTGAAAGAAATAGAGTGTGTAACTTACTGGTTAGGAGAGGAAAATGATGGAGTGAGAAAAACCTCAAAGGAACGCTAAAAGGGACAGAAAGAAAATAACAAATGCAGAAACAAAGACACCAGAGAGTGCACGTCAGCCGCAGTTCGGAGAGAGCCCTGCTCTGTGCCGTCACCAGGGCCACACCAGACAAAAGGACACAGGCTGAAGAGAGAAGGCAACAAATCCAGACTCTGCAAATATGTGAGAATATTATGACTTTGTTTGGCTAATAAATTTGAAAACATATGGCATGGACAAATTTCCAGGAAAATGTTTGCCCTAAAGCTGCCTTCAGAAAAAAAATGGAAACCCTGAGTGTCTGACAGCCACCGAAGGCACTAGTCAGCGCCACGGACACCCGAGAGGCCGGGTGGCTCTCGCAGGAGCGCTGTCTGGCCTGGCGAACGCACGTGGAGAAGGTGGCCAGCCCTCCACGAGCCCGGTGAGCATGATGGGAAAGCCTGAGCAGAACCGGTCCGGCCCATGCAAGATGGAAAATTACAGACAAATCTCATTCACCGACAACCATGCAAAATCCAAAACAAAATGCTAGCAGAGCATTCCCAGTAACACTAACGTATACAGCATGATTAATATGTTGGGTTCACCATGTTAACAGATTGAAGGGGGAGAAAAGTGACATCACAGGTGGTGGGGAAAAACACTTGTTAAAATTAAACATCCATTCATTTTGAGACTAAAAATACCCAAAGCAAAAACCATAAAACAAAACTTCCTACTAAAGCAGAGACAGAAGGAAACTTGATAAAGGCACCCACAAAAACCAACCAACCAGATAACCTCTGGTCGCATCTCACTGGGCCAGGAGCCTCTCCTGCGGTGCCAGGGTGGGCCCGGCCCCGGACACCACGGGAAAAACCAGGAGCGGGGCTAGCGAAGTCGCATGGGCACTGCCATTGGGGCATGTATCATGGTTACCATGACAAAAACAAACAATAAGCAGGACACAGAAACTTGAAATCCCAACAGTGCTTTCCCTGGGAACTGACAAGCCACGCCTGTACGCACAGGGGTCTGCGGCGACTCACCTGGAACAGGATCTGCAAGGCGCCGTGAAGGATGCACATCCGCCGTCCTAGGAAGAGGAAGAAGGGCACCACGAGCTCCAGGAAGTGGTTGCTAAGTGTCTCGAAGCGATGGACCCACCACGGGGACTGGTGCAGGAAGTAGGCCATGGGGTTGGGCACCGGCTGTGTCTGTGGAATAGGAGGTGGCCTGTGAGCCGTTCCCTAAGCCCCACCTCCCAGGGAACCCCAGCCGGCCGGTACTGCTCACGTGGTGCCCACTGGCTGGTTTAGGAAGGAGAGGGGCTCCTGGGGGAAGACAGGTCCGGGGCCATCTGGTTGGAAAAGGCATGGGGGAGGCTGGTGCCACGGCCTGTCCTCCAGAAGCTCACCCACTGCCAAGATACAGATCGCCAGGGCAGGGGTGATGGGAGCACGTGTCTAGGTCTTTCTGAGGCGCACATCAGAGGCCCCCGCCCCTGCATGGTTTCCTGTAATTCTCACACAGACCCATTCAGGGGCCTCGAAGGTCCTGGTTACAGGGGAGCCCAGATGCTGGGGAAGAGCCTGTGGTCAGAGCCCTGAGCGGCACAGGGCAGGCACTGGGGAGCCCCATTTGGAGGACAGGGTACCGGTGAGGCGGACTGTGGGCCTGTCCCAGGCGAATGCTTACACGCGAGTGATGTGTGCCTGAAGGGCGGGAAGGCTGGGGAACAGGTCCCGGCGCCGAATGTGTGTCCCTGGGAACGTAAGTGTTTGAAGTGGGC
>PVKM010019167.1:0-24444 GCA_004027735.1 Carollia perspicillata | reverse complement strand
TTTTTTTTTTTTTCACTCCTGAATCAAAATAAGTGATTTAAATGGAATGCAGTTTTCAAGACCAATCAATTCACCAGTCAGTTCTTATTAGAATAGCTGTATATGTGCTGTGGACAATTTTCATGTAAAGAGTAATAAGAATTTAGCATCTATCTGTAGACAGGCTGGGCCGAGAACAGTCTCCATGTTTCCGTTTTTATTTTTTAATAAGCCAAATCATAAAGAATCTTTGCAAGGGAGCTGATGCTTCAAATCTGACACGGAGCCTGTTCATTATCTCTGCATTATTCAGAACTATAAAACAGAGACATTTTAACAATCACGGGCTCAATCAGACATCAACTGCTACCCCGGCTGGCAGAAACCTGGCATGCACCTCGTTCTGCGGAAGTCTGCAGGGCGTTATTTACAATTTGCTCCTCAGGGAAAGCCCTGGAAAAAGAAGTCTGGTTGCCATCATAACTTAGGTACTAACCTCATAATTCTCTGCCCGACAGCTCAATTGGCCAGCGTTCATTTCATTAGCCGGCAGCGCCGATGCTACCGCCTTTACCGGCCAGCACTCGCCAATCAGCTTTCAAGAAACAAGGGAAAGCGTGTATATTTATGCAATGATAATACTCAAGCTCTGACTTCTCTGAAAATTAGTTTAACCTGAAGGGGAGCATTGGAAAAGGCAGAGTCCATAGTATAACTGCCGCTAAAAAACTGATTTAAACTTGAAATTTTCCAAACATCTGTTCAACATGCAGATGAATCCAATTGAAGTTATTACATTGTTTTCTAGATTATTAATCACTAGTTTACTTGAATGTTTGGGTTTTTTCCCCCCTTGTAATCTGTCCTCTGATTTGCTGCAACAAACCCAGTGATTTGATTTACCCTTTGAGCCATGTAGAAATGGCTTCTTTTAGTTATTGTATAAAATTGAAGTCAAGATATTTTTAAATACCACATAAATGGAAAATTAAAAAAAAGAAGCTGCCGGTTGTACTTGACAAATGAAATTTGAGAAAACCAAAAAACGATGCATTCCCATCATTAATTTTATGTCAGAGTCCTCTATAGGGTTAAATTTTAGAAACTAGCTAAATTCGTTTTATTTGTGCAGATTTTACTTATTGTTCTTTTTTTCCCTTTGAGTCTTACTTTAGTTCATTAGAGGCAGCAATATCTCCCTGTCTGTGACAATTTCCATTAATATCTCAAAGACAGCTATTAAGCCTCATTACTAGAAGAGATTATAGAAGGATGCTGCACACAATCACATAAAGATAAAGACAATAGTCATATTTTCATTTGTTTCTTTGTTCTTAAGATGTAAATCAGACCCAGAGCTCTTTTTCGTCTGCTTTTCTCAGTTGTACTTTCAAAGCTTTTGGAAAAGGAAAAACCTCCAAGCTCAATAAATTCTAGTGTTTGGATTATTCTTTTCTCAAAATGCAACAAAGACATGTACCTGCTGTCAGAAATTTGCCACACTTATTACTCTCAAATCTCATTGTTGGGAAATTCAGAAAAAACACCAGAGTTTCATCATTTACATAAGTTATTCACCAGAATTAACTGTGGGCTATAATGAAGCTAATTAGTGGCTGAGGCAGAGACACTGCATAAAGTGTTCAGTGTTCCCGACAATAGTCCATCACTCCATCAAAATACTTAAAACACCAATTCTTAGACAGTTGTCTCAACGTAGCCATGGAAAAATCCTGTCTGACAAAAACTCAGTCAAACCCATAAGAATAAACTGTTTGTGGGCTTTAATATGATTATATTAACTTAAAATAAATGCATTTGTGGCTGAAATGAGGTTTAAAATCCAGGTCTTGTGTTAATATTTATTTGGATTTGAAAAAATTATAATACTAATAATTATCAAATATCAATATCAAGTAAATCAACTTCTATTTACAGAACCGAAAAGTGGCAAAATACTACAAACAGTATGTATAGATTAGGGAGCTAACCCTGAGTGACTAAAGACAAGTTTATTCTCTGTATTTTTAAATTATCTGAAATATTTCAATTTCCTTATGAACAACATTCTAGATTACAGTCTCAATAAAGATAGAGACAGTCCTGGCCAGTACAGCTCAGTGGATTGAGTGCGGGCTGCGAACCAAAAGGTTGAGGTTCGATTCCCAGTCAGGGCACGTGCCTGGGCCAGGTCTCCAGTAGGGGATGTTCACACATTGATGTTTTTCTCCCTCTCTTTCTCCTTCCCTTCCCCTCTCTCTAAAATAAAATCTTTAATGCCACTAATTTAAAAACGGATAATGAAATAATCAGCTAATTTGTATACCTCTCAACCCTTAATAACTTAATGTTGAATCCTGCTACTGAACCGAATAGATGATAAGAAGAAAACCCTAATTAAATGTGATGCCTCATAGTCAACACCGGAGGTAAGAGATTCTTGAAATCAAGCGTTTACGAGTGTCTATGCCAACGATTTACAGGAGGAAGTCAGCCTACCTTTCCTGCCTTCCTTTGGCTGTGGAATAATGGCCGCCCTCCTCCTCGCCGGGTGCTGCCCTGGGCTCAGTCTCCATTGCCCTCTCTTCCCATTCCCTCCTCCGCTTCTCGGGTTCGTTCTCCCGCGAACATGGTAGAATCAGGTCTCTACCATGGAATGAACAGAGGTCTCATCCAAACAGAATCAACACAAGTATTTTAGCCACCTTTTCTAAAACTTACTGAATCGTGGAAACACTGATTGATTTTGATCAATTGATTGGAACATCCCATAACATCTTGTGGAGGGGAGTGTTCTATGGAACACAGTTTATTGACATGCTGGTTGTTCAAAATCTGTCCTCTCTTCACTTCTGATCCCGATCCCAGCAACTGTAGATCATCATTTCCTGGGAATACTTTCCATAGAAATATTGATAGAAGTTGTATTTGCAATAAAGTATATATCCATTCAATTTTTTTTTCAAGCTGTGTTTTGTAGGCATTTCTTCCATCAAAATCCCCCCAATTCCCATTGATTTTGTTCCCAAAATAACTTACCTTTATTAGAAATATTCATTCCTGATCCTAAGAAAAGAACTAAGTTCTCTCACCTACAAACATTTTTTCTCATGATGACAAAAAAAAAGACTAGCTATGCAATATACAACTTTGAAGTGTGTGGCAATTGGGTAGATAAAACACCCATGCATGAACGAAAGGAAGTTTATCCAAGGCCTCGCTTATTCTGTTCTCTCTTTTTTATTATTATTAGTTCTTCTCCTACCGCCTCCACTCAGCTTTCTAAAGGTCACAAAAACAATTCCTGTCTCACTGACTGCAGAAGAGGACATTGGGACAGAGAGACTCAGTGAGCACAAAAGCTCGTATTGAACGTCTGGAGCTAAGACGCGCTTTCACGAAGCCAACGTAACTTTGCACAGCAGGGCTGATCTCAGCCTCTTCAAAAGGCACAAACCTAAAGAGAACAGTCCAGGACCCAACGTGGATTGCTTCAGGAATGGGGAGTCAGATGAGTGGCCCAAGGATTAGCGCTTTCTGTAATCTGATAAGAGCGTGACAGTTTCAGGAGTCTGTTTAATAAGGCACGATTTTTTCCCTGGAAGAAAGTGAAGAAAGATTGTATTCCATCACAGGGAATTTCAAAGCTGCAAATTATATTGTCTTGCAGCCAGTGGTATCAAATACCAAGTTTTTAATTAGCAGTCTTAATTTTACTTTGTTAGTAAAATGCACTTACACAACACACAAAAGATATCTTTTGCTGAAAACATATCTATTCAGGCACAAAATTAACGAAGAAAAATCCAGATACCACACATAAAATCTATGTTGTGACATTGAACAGAAACTAAACTATCAAAGAAAAAAGGGATTTGTATTGATATTGTACTTGCTTCTAAAGTATCACGTGAAACCTAAAAGCAATCGTAATCTAAAATGGTTCCGGCTCTGATAAGTCTCTCCAGAAGTCTCAAATGAGACACTAAGAAACTATGATCCGGTGATTATTATAAGAGCATGATGACCACTTGCATTCACACCACTGGTCTCTGGGTGCTCGTGATCCTGTGGGGCTGCTTAAAGTCATTTACATTGAGAGGCGTCAGTTGTCTTAGACTCAATGGTCTTGGAATCACTTGGGCACCAACTCCAGCATGTGACTGTCAGGATGGGTTCATGGTTTTGACCTTCTAGTGCTACGACAGTGAATTCAGACCATTCCCCTCTGTCCTCGAGCCTCCTGAACAGGACACTGAAAAGAGACACCTGGGAAACTGCACAAAAGCTGAGTGATACACCTGAAGCAGCTTCCAGGGCAGCAGAAGCATGGGCTCCAAAGTAGACAGTTGGGGCTTGGCCACTGACCAGTTCGGGAAGCCATGAATGAGGCCAGATCACGTGCCATCTTATTACTGAAAGACATTCCAGATTATATCAAAGCCTGACACATAGCTGCATGGAGAAACATTTTGTTTTTATTATAAGATATCATATACACAGAAAAGAACATAAAAAAATGTATGAGAGTTGAAAGCCTATGCAGGGAGGGAAAGCTGATGAAACACCACCCAGACTAGAACTAGGCCATCGTGACTATTCCCAAAGGTCTAGTGCCCCTCAGCTGGGAGTGTGTTGATAAATGTTCAACAAGTAGTTAGTTCCCCAGAGAAAAAACATCCCACAGCTCCAACTGGTAAGATTTTCTGATTTTCATGGCAGAAATAAATACTCTCACAATGGTAAATTTCAGGTTACCAGTGATGAACAGTCTCCTGAAAATTTCACGGCCATCTCTTGCACACGGATAGAAATCACTTCAACTCTGTAGGGACCACAGAGATTCTGAAAAACACTGAGTCGCTTGACCGGGTGTTGAACTATACGTAAATAGTATCACAATGTATCCTTTCGCACCTTGTTTCACTTGCACCGATCCAGTTCTTTCATTGTCTCATTCGGCTTGTGACTGGTGCATTCCTACCGCAGCGATAATGGGCGATGCTGCCAGACACACCCCAGTGCGTGGCTCCGGGTCTATACCTATGGGCAAAAATTTCTCCTACGGCCAGGAGTAAAATCATTCAGCAGTGCCACACTGCTGCTCGAAGAGCTTTACTGATTTACGATCCCACCAACAGCAGAAGGGCTGCTGCTGTATCGTACCATCGCCAGTACTTCGTACAACCAGGTATTTGGTTTTTGCTAATAGGGAGAATGCGTAGTGGTACTTCATTGTAGTTTAAATTTTTATTTCTATGAAGATTATTACTGAGGCTCCTCTCTTCATTTTTTTCTTTGTTTTATGTTTGCATAAGTCTTTTTTTCTAGTTAAAGTTGAATTTGTGGCTTTTAAAAAAATGATTCTATATGTACAGCTCTGTGTTTTTCTAAATGCCAGCGTCTTCTTCTGTTACATGTTTTGCAAATGTCACCTTCTATTTCACAATCTCTATTTTCAGTCTACTTACAGAAATTTGCATGTACAGAAGTTCTTAGGCTATCGAGCTTTTCCATTATGTTTTAAGAAACCAGAGAGGAAATTTCATCAGGAGATGAAAGAAGCAGTCTTACAAACTATTTTCTAAAGTCTGATAATTTTCCTCTTCACAGTTATGTTTTTAATGCACCAGCAATTGATTTTTTAGTATACTGTGTGACCAGGGTGCAATTTCATTATTTTCCTGTTGAATACTGTATGTCACGTATTGTTATGTAATCTTACTTTAACCTTGCAATAGATCGTTATTTCATATATTTAATTTTATTTAGGTTTATTACATTTGTTTGGGTCTTTAAATCTTCCTCTCACACCTTCGGCTGCTTCATATCTCTTATGCCTTGAGAATTTTGTACACATTCATACACAGTTTTGTACACATTGGTGCTCTGATTTTTACTTTTTCCTCGTTCTTAAGAGGCCGTTTTGTTTAGCTGGGGATCTGAGCTTGGCATTCATCCTTAGTTTGAGGCGGTAGAGAAGTCGGATGTCTGTCTAAACCTTGCTTCTTTGAAGTTCATCTGTCCTCGCTGTTTTCAACATCCCTTTGTTTTCAATATTCCTCAGAATGCCTTTGATCTCTCTGGGTTTAGACTGATTTTTCCATGTCTTGCTTAGGATTTGCTGGTATTTTTGAATTTATGTAGCGTAGAATATTCTGAGTCCGCGTCTCTTCAGACACAATTCTTCCGCATTCTCCTCCTTTCCTGAAACCCTGGTGACCTGAGTGTTGGAGTGTCTCCCGCCGCCTCCCCTCCTGTTACCCTCGTGGCGCTGGCCGGCTCAGCTCTTCTGCGCCGCATTCCTATTGGCTTCTACCCGCCCATCCCAGGACTCTCTCTCTACCTGCATCCGACCCACTGTCGAGTGCATCATGATTAGATTTTTAATTGCCCTTTGCTCATTCTTATAACTTTGAATACTCCGCTGGATTCTTCTTCAGATGTCTCAGTGAGTATTTCAGTTTCCTGTTCCCTGGATATATTTTCCGGGTTTATTTTCTTCACTCTGTTTTTATTGCTGGCACTATTACAGAGGTCCCCACCGCCACCCCCGCCTTTCCGGCCTGCATCCCGCCTCCATCCCCTCCCCTCGCCTCCGGCCATCACCACACTACCTTCTGTATCTATGGGTATGTTTCCGGCCATCACCACACTACCTTCTGTATCTATGGGTATGTTTCTTGGCTAATCCCTTCACCTTCTGGTTCGATGTGACTTTATTCATAGAATAAGCAAACTAATTTTTAATTGGTATGATCTGAACCTGAAACTCCCATATTTGAAAGCTTTGAAGTTTTACTCGTGGTATTTTTGTCTCTACTGCATCTGAGTACAGAGCTTTTTTTATTTCGTTTTATTTTAGATTTTTACTTTGAGCTAAGATTTTTTTTCCCTCCAGAGAGGATGTGAGTTTGCTTCCTACGGGCCCTTGGCAACACTGCTAGACAGAGAGCCCTTTAAACGCATGGCTTCGGATGTTTTTGCACCACCAGGTGATAAAAGTGTTTTCTGCACATCCACACAAAAACCGGCTACTTATTACAACTCCTGCGGATTTTTCCTCCCTGCTCTGCCGAGACTTAAAGCAAATTCCCTGTATAACCGGGGCAATGGAGGCGGGGAATTTGACCCTTGCTTCACACTTTTCCGGAGAAGGGAGCCTTTAAAGCCTGCCCTAGTGGGGAGCATCTTCCATTAAGCTGCCCACCTGAGTCAGCCTGACTCCACAAAGACCTCGGGGACAGACAAAGATGCAGAGTCGTCCCCCCTCCCACCACCGTTCTGAATTTCCTTCTCCAAGCACATTTGGACTCAGCCATCTTACTAGCGTGTTCACTGTTCGATACTTCCACGAAGATTTCCCGAACGGTTTTGCCAGATTTTGCCATTGTCACAGAGAAAAGTTTGTCCAAATATTTATGCATTGAAAAATGGGAACTTTAAAAAAATAATCTTGGAGAAGAAAAGGATTTAAAAAGTATGACCTAAAACCCAGATGTCAAAAATGATTTGAGTACATCAAATTTAAGAACTGTGTGCGACAAACTGTTAAAACAGGAGTCAATGAACCCTTCTTCTTTCAATCGTTTCTTGTGTAAAATGTTCAGATTTATAGGTAGTCACGTATGCACACATGGAAGTACAAGTGATTATCCTTGTGGATGAAGGATATTATGTAGATATTTTCTGCATTAAAAACTATATCATTTTCACAAAAGGAAGTAAAAGGAAAGAGGAAAGAATGAAGGGCAAATGGCTGAATGAACCAAAAAAGTCATCCTTAGCTTTACTCATTGTGAAAGCAGTGCAAAATAAAAAATAAACAGCATGTATCAAAGGCAAAAGGTTAAAATGTTGAAAAACAGCCACTCTTATAGGTTATTTCAGAAATGTAAGTTGATTTAAAAGTTTTTAAGATGAAATTTGAAAATAACAAAGTATTAAACACACTCCAATGTTTGCCTAACTTCTTATATTTTAAGAATTTATCTTGTAGTAACTGGTACCCATGCTGAAAGATACATGAATTAAAATATATTTCTCACCCTGGCTGGTGTAGTTCAGTGGATTAAGCGTAGGCCTACGAACCAAAGGATTGCGGTTCGATTCCCAGTCAGGGCACATGCCTGGGTTGCAGGCCAGTCCCCAGCAGGGGATGCACAAGAGGCAACCACACATTGATATTTCTCTCCCTCTCTCCTTCCCTTACCTTCCTCTCTGAAGAAAAGTAAATAAAATCTTAAAAAAAAAATTTTTGTAGCACTGTTTAATAGGAAAAACTGAAAAAATCTTAAATTGACTATCTGAGATAAACAATTAAATACATCTTAGGGAACCAATTATGCATAGAAGAGAATAAAAATACTATTAGAAATAAACTCTCTTTATGTTCAAGTATGAAAAACCACAAAATATTTCAGAAATTTTGTTTTTTAAGGCAAGATACAAGATATAGAAAACGGCCTCATTTTTTTCAAACATTTTGAAAAGATTCATAAGAAGCTGTTAAAATTGTGAAAACTGATCTCAATTATGAAAATTGAGATCGGGCATTTAATGGAACAAAAACACTGATTCGCTTTAAGCTTGCCTATCTGGTGTGAATTTTTTTATCATGTACATGCATTACATTAGTAATAAAAGCTTATTGGAAGAAAAACCAGACGTGTGCAGTAATGTATGCATCTAAAATCTCACTGTAGTTGTACAACATTGAAATAAATCTAGTTCGAGTAAATAATAGTTCATGTGTTTTAATAATGCTATTACTAGTAATCATGTTTTCAAATAATATTTGATAACATGGAAAATTCTCATGATGAAAAGTGAGAAATCCATAGTACAATTACACATACACACACACACACATATATAAAGTACAGTTTAAGTGTTATAAAAATAAAAGAGGAAATGCACATATATACACCTCTCTTGAAAAAAAGTCACGAAATGCTATCACTCTATCATGCAGAAGCACTTGCTTATTTTTATTTCCTTCCATATAGTTTTCTCTATTTTCAAAACTCTGTTTATTGAAATGTTCATTATTTCTACAGTCTGCAGAAAACAAAGCACTATTAAAGACTTAGAGACATACACAGGGGTCCGTAAAGAGCTAACTTTCTTCACCAGAAATCACCATGTTCTGCTTTAACCTTTAAAAGAGTGTGTAGATGTCAGCAGAGCCAAAAGCAAGGTCCTGCCGCAGGAGAACCCAGCCCTCAGCGCTCCGCTCCGCCAGTTCAGGGTCGCCTGAACCTGAACCTGCCTGGAACCAGGCCTGCCTAGAACCAGGGATGCGTTATCTGCCTGGGATTGTGATTCCCTTTTTGCTGTCGTAACACTAACATTAGAAAGCTGTTTAGTGTTCGGAACAAACGCGCAGAACTGTGTGCAGTAGCAAGTGAGTGGAAGACCAGAAGGAATCCTAGTCGTTTCAAGGAAGAATGGCAGTGTCTCTTTGAAAGAGCCAAGCGTCCGGGTGCAGGTGCAACGGTTTCCATTCTGCCCGAGGAAGGCAGTGATGGATTTGAAGACTACCAATGCTGTGCATTTGTTTTGTTTTCCTTACGCATGAGTTACAAAATTCTCTTTTCAGCTTTTCAAAATGAGGGAGGAAAAGGGAAAGAGGAAATTATCTTGGAATAAAATAAAACTAGAAAGAAAACGCAATTTTGTTTTTGCTCCTGAAACTTGCAATCACGAGGACGAAAGTCCCTACAGGAATCTCCGAGGCCGCAAGTCAAAGGTTCCCACGGGTTCGCATCCCACTCGAAAGCATTCAGTTCTCCCGGTTTCCTGGTTTGTCGTTTTGTAACGTGTTCTCTGTGGGAGAAACACAGGCGCGTGGCCACAAGGTAGGTTTCAGTTCCTTCTCTCCCTCTCTGTCATTGGCGAGAAGTCTCCTAAAGCAAAACAAAGGCCTTTATTTTCATCACAAGGTGTAATAAGTGTCCTTGGGCAAAATTAGATTTGTTAACCATTATTCAACACGTTGTCTAAAATGTTTTTAAGCCATGATAACTATAAGCATGTGTAATTTTCAAGTGTTCAAGAAATAAATGCTCCCTTCTTGCGTATTTTTAATTGCATCTAGTTATTTCCCATAAATTTTCATATAAAATACCGTTAATGATAGCTTTGTTGACAGCTCAATTGCTTGCATGCGGAGAAATCCTTTGAAGCCTAATACTTAGACTCATACCCTGCTTCGGGGAAGTTCTCAGAGAGTAAGCACATATCCACCTGAGGAGAGACGGTCTACCTTCAGCATAAAAAAGGCTCAAGGAGTATTTGAGAAAAGGGTCCCTGAGACAAACCAAGAGGGCAGCTTCCTGACTCGGGTTGTTAAGCCTTCAGAGGCGGGAGCTTCATTACCTCTTGAGAAGGGAATGCCCTCATTATCACCAGGGCTCGTGTCCGAGATTCACCCTTCACGATTAAACCCTGAACTTTTACAGGATGTCCTTGATAACATGGGCGTAGTTTTTATTTCTTGTAAATCTGCTGTTGTATCCCTTGTAACAGGTTCATAGACTTTGCACAGATAAACTCCAGAGCTGAACTCATTATTTAATCTATCTTTTTGCATTGTCTGCTTTTTTCTACTCCCAAATATTTGGAATAATCCAAAATCGTGTATATTCATTTTTCATCTTATTTCATAATTATATTCATCAATACAGCTTCCTAGGGCTTCAAACAGCCAAAAAATTTGTGTAATGAATGAATTCAGTAACAAATACAGTTTGTGAATGAACTAATTAATTAATGAATAATAAATGAATTGGAACTTTGAGATTATAGAGGACAATGTTACCCTCCATTCAGTGACTTAAAAAAATAAAATAAAACAGGAGGGTCTAGTTACTCTACTCAGAAAAAAAATGCATAATCCTAGATACTTCTACTTCGAAAGAGAAAAAAAAATATTAGATTTGTTGATCGCTTTTTCCTCTAAGACTGATATTTTGCAGATGACCCCCAAATGTCTCCACTGGGGGTGAGGGAGCGAGTTTTAGGAAAATTTTAAAACCGGTACACAGAAAGGAAGAGTCTCTATTAGTGTCAGCACAGTGCTTACCTGTTAGCTAAACGGCTGTTTAAAACTAACCTAAACTCATTTCCTATGGATACGTATACATTATTTTTTTAAAAAATGGTTACCTTTAGATAGAGGAAATATGTAAAAGGCAAATATTTGAAAGTGTAAAATGCCATATCCTTTCAGAATCATGTCACCTTTGTCTTGGAATTATTTAAAACAATTTGCTTACGCATATTTCCCTATTGATTTTATTACAGTTAATAAATATATCCAGTCATCAGAAGGGTTCATTTAAAAATGTTTATGCATCAGAAATTAACTTGCTGCTAATACATGATAAAATATAATAAACCTTAGATACTTAATATTTATGTTAATTTGTCATCCATTACAGTCAAAAATAAGATTAATATATAATTAGATATAAACAGAGTGATCATCCTTAGGAGAAAAGGAAATGCAAGTTAGAAAACTTTAAAGGAATTTACAAAGAAAATAAAAATTTTATTTTCTTTAATAATTATAATTGTAATTATAATTATTGAATTACAATTATTTATAATAATTATAATAATTATTATTTTTGAATTTTAATTATAACCAATTAATTATATCCAGTTAATTATTACCAATAATTATAATTTTTGAATTTTTTAAATTCTTCTTACCTTTCTGCATAAAGCAAATGCGGTGACACCAAACTTAGAATCCTATCTTAGGATTTAAAAAACATTAGCGTGCACAATTATTTTCGTCAACTCGGTAGAAAAAGAAGAATTTACCTTAGGTGTTAAATTGATGCCGAAACAGCTTGACCACTATTTTTGAAAATAGCTTTTTGCTCCAGTAATTTTATATTTTCACAAGTTTGGGAAGGGGGCCTTATTTATAGTGGTGTTATCTGTTTTTCTTTTGTTTGTTTGTATTTGGAAGCTCAAGGTTTTATTTCTTTAAATTTTTTTTAAAATTTATTGGGTGACATTGAATGATAAAATGATATAGGTTTCAGGTGTATGAGTCTATAAGACATCGTCTGTGGACTGTGTTGTGTGTTTGCCACCCACAGTCCAATCTCTTTCCATCACCATTTACTCCCCCTCTATCTTCTTCTACCTCTCTCCATCCCCCTTTCTCGCTGGTACAGTGTTATTTGTTAACTATGTTTCTTTTTGACATTCAATACAATTTTCTCATATAAAGAAAAGAAGGTTGGTAGCATTTTGCAGCAAGATCTGATGTTTTTATGGCTCTACAAAGAAACCACAGCAGGACCAAGATGGTCCAATGGTCATTCTGCACATTGTACCTATTTTCTCGGGTGTCTAACACACATTCACAGCTTGAAATGTTACACTTCTAGTAACATGATAAACTAAGAATGTTTCACATATGTGTAACCAATACTTGAGAGAATATTAGGAAATAAAAGAAGCCAGTGCCTTATCAGGCATGGGGACAATTCAACACTTTGAGAAGTGCCCACAACAGGTCAAGTTATAGGGGCTCATTGTGCATAGAATATAATTCTCATATATACTCATCAGAGGTTTATTTTGTGGGGAAAAAACAGAGACAGTTCGCGATTTTCTTGTGCATAGCTGGGCCTTCTAGAAAACCCTCTCTGTAAACCCACATTAAGGTGACTGCAGCCTTAGCTTCACCTGGGAGAAAGAAGCTGCCTTTCCCACTGAAAGATTGTGCTGATTAACCCGTTGCCTGCGTGATAGCAGGAAACCTGGCTGGATTGCCCTTTAGACTCAGCACAGGTGAGCCTTTGTTAATGTGACTTGCACCAACAGTTTCTAACTCTTGGAAAAAACAATGGCAAAAATCAGCCCTAAAGCAGAGACGGGAAAAAAACCTCCTGGGAATCCATAAATTTTGCTAAAACCCAAAGTTACCTGGATTTGTAGAAGGAAAAAAAAACAGCCTTGGAGGAACAGGCTCTGTTGTTTAAGCTTAAGCAATAATTTCTCCAGCATCCAGATGAAGGGAGAAAACAATTCCTATTGAAAAAGTACTCGTTAATAGTGGGAAAGGAGGGGGGGGTTAAAGAGAAAAGCATTTCTTCTGCCACAAAGATTTCACCGCCTCTACAGTTTTAGTAAAAAGCTATTATAATTTAGCTTCTGCCCCAAACCGCATTTGTTATGAGGTTGGCCATGCCACGCATTCCCATTCGGCAGTAATTCTGTTGGGTTAACGCGGCAGCCACAGCATGAAGTGGGGAGGGGGTGGGGGACGGAGAGGAGTCATTTCAAAAGTGGTGAGCCCCTGGCAGCACCAGCTTCAGGCACGCTCTGTCCCCAAGACGATAGCTGGGGAAGCAGAGAGACACCCTTCAAGACTGCAACGGGAAATCCAGTTTGGGGCCCTCTGCTCCTGCAAGTCCCTCTCAAAACAAAAACAAAAACAAAACAAAACAAACAAACAAAAAAAAAACAAGCTGATAGCTAAGGTAAGGCAAGTAACTAACTATTGGGACCCAGGGCCAGGCCATATTCAGTTTTACACAGGGGTGTCAGGTATTTTCTAAAAGTAACTTAATATACGAGAGATTTGAAAAATCTGGTGGACTTAAAATACAAGCTTGTGAATATGCGGGCTATCGTGATAGCAAGTTGCCCACCTAAGATATCCTTCTAAAACCACCACTGGTTCAAGTCAGTTTCTCTCTGGTTTCCCTGGTATTATTCGCTTTTACTGTTAGGAGCCCTGCCGTGGGAGCCCTGATGAGAAATGCCAAGTGGGAAAGCCACCACGGAAATGCACTGGGCAAGCCCAGCTGCGGCCCACGGGGGAGCTGCAGGGGGTCGTATGGGGTCTGTTGTACAGGTTTCGGGTTTGTTGAACTCTTAGGTCGAAGGGTTAAAACGAAGTTCCCGATACGGGAAACGATTTTTAAGCCAGCTCGCTAACAGACCCGAGGACTAACTGTCCGGTCTCTCTGTTTGATTCAGCGCTCATCTGCCCGCGGTCCAGGCTACTCAACTACCTGCAGGAACATCAGATCATTATGTCCAAAAGGGAAAAAGATACTCCTTTATCATGTAGTGAACTGAACTCTTTGGCACACAGCTAATAAATAGCATCCTTGCTAACTTTATATTTATGACAAGACGTGAAAATTTTAAGCTTAATACCTCAAATATTTGAGGTTTTGAAACTGAATTGCAATAACTCCTCATAATTTATTTCTTTCCATCAGCACATCTTCTTCAGTTCTAATCCACATAAATCAGTCCTAGATTTATTGTTTTTCATAATGCTTGAGCTTTGCTTTCCTCTGAAAAGATTATTTTTCTTATTGTTTATGCATTAAATATCAGGGGATTTTTTTTTTCTGGCGTCGAGTAGCCAGCGAAGAGCATGCATTTCCCCCAGTGTCTTCTCGGCTCAGTGAGCGCACGCACCTCTCACTCCAGCCACACGGCAGCCTTTATGTTTATATTCTGTATCGAGGCGACACACCCAACAACACAGAGTAACATGAAACTACAGGTCAGAGGCTGAACGTCTCCTTTGTGAACCCAGGAAAACCCAGCACGCACGGCCAGGGTGCCTGAGGACAGCTCCCAGCCCCGGAGGGAATGCTTCCCCGACGACCTGCACAGGGTGAAGCCAGCATTGGCTGAGCAGAGCTCTCCCTGTTAGGACGTGTGAGGTCCGCACCACAGGCTGCTTGTTTTCCTTGATGGAGTTGAGGCCTGAGAAATACAAGCAGACACTCACTAGGAAGTGATTTGATCCAAAATACTAAATCCTTTTTTTAAGTTCCAAAGTTCTGCATGATTGTTCTCTAACTTTCAACTTAAATGGAGATAATTTTTTTCTGAACAAAAAGCACGAGTATGATATTGAAGTTATTATATTAATTATTATATTAACACCATGTAATTTATCGTATAATATATTTTAAAATGTAGTAAATTATGTAGTTCTGGTCCTAAAATAGAACAGTATAAATCAGTTCAAACATCTGAAGGATCATTTTCAAATTGAAACATTATTGGGAATTCTTACCATGAATGCAAATCGACTTGAAGAGGATTGCTATTTCTACGTGAAACATTATTTATTGTCTATCAAATTTTAAAACCAAGTATTCAGGAATATCAATGACATCTAGAAAGGCATTTGGATGACTGATCGCTGTGTATCACCCATTGATATGTATAATAATCCCTCATTATAATTTTTATGTGTTGCTTGGAACTAACTGCATGAGTGTATGCTACTATTAGCTATCTCGGATTGGGGTTCTACAGTGTGAAGGCCAAGAGTTTATTACGTCTTCAGCAACTAATACACCATCCTTCACTGGACAGTCAAGCACATTTAATATCAACACCTCGCTGTTCGGCAGTGAGCACAGTTAACCCGAACACACTTAAAATATATTCGCAAGTTAGTCATTTTACCCACGTGTTTAATAAACTGCCTCACAGTTCAATCCTCTTATGAAACTGTGTCTACCAAATATTTTCAAACACCAGTAAGAGTCAGCTTCCCAAATTAAACAAATTAAGAGAGAGAGAAAGAGTCAAGAGAACCCTTGAAGGAAAAGAAACTACAGGGCTGATACAGTTCCTCCAAGTGAAAAGCAAGGATGGCTTCGCCACCTGCCTTACAAGCCTTCTGACTCGGTGTTCTGTAGGGTCTTCTGCGCAGGAGAGCGGAGCCCCGGGCAGAGACGGGCTCGAAAGGCCTTTAGAGGAAGCGCAGGCAACGCACGGCCGATGGATGCTGCAGAGGCCACGAATCTGTCCCAGAACTCAACTCTCTCTGTGAAACTGCCTACACAATCTAAAGTTACAGAACACCCATATTCTCTACTTCCTTTGGTCATCACAGCAAATCTTAGCAGAGTAAAAGTGGTAAATTAGAGCAAAATAGCAGGAATGATGAGTGTTACCCAAAATACCGAGCTCACTACATCTGTGTTGTGCTGCAATGTACTTAGATTTGTGTTTTAAACTTAAGTTAGAAAATGCTTATTGCAAAATAAATGAGGTACAGTCTGCATAAATGAATGTTCGCAAGTATTTCTTCTAGTTTGTACTTTCCTAAGATGTTACTTTAGAACAAATTAAATGCAGCATCTAATTACTAACTGCTGAGCTTTATGTTTATAAAATATGATACTTATTTTTCCATGTCAACAGGCAAAGTCTTTACCTATGTTTAAGATCATGGAGCTGGCCTTATGACAGGTTCACTAGTTCTGTAGAAAATTAACAAAAATGGAGTATTGAAAAAAAAATTGGGAATTCTCCAATCAATGCTGTGATTATACAAATTCCCCTTTCGCATTCTCTTGAAGATTGCTATAAACATACACTTTCTCTAGAAAAGTCAACTCTCCCTTTGACTGGGGGCCATTCTAAGTCTCTCAATAACACACTGACATGGGCTACAAACTTTCCTCCATTCTGTGGTCACGCCGCTTGCAGCTTTTTCTCAAAAATGGATGTCGGAAGTCTCCTCTCCATTATGTAGTGGTTGGAGAAGGAGGAACAAAGCATAACAGGTAGCATTTGAAAAAAAGAATGAAATGTGTTTTATAACATCTCATGGACTCTGGGAATTATCTAACGGTTTTGCATTTTGAATGTATCACCAGGAGACAATTTTCTCCGCGCTGCCTTAGCCCCGGGGAGCCATGGCTAAGTCTGCGGTCAGCCAGGTTTGCGCTGGTGGGTCCACTCTGTGATGATGGAGCTCATCCTGTCCCCATTACCTCAGTGAATAGTTCACGAACTCCTCTAGGAGGTAGGAATTTCACCAGTGTCTCTTTTCTATATTGTGTGCACAATATTTTCTTTCTTGAGAACAACTGACTGTTGGTAATAATCTGTTTTGACAGTAGTTGCATAGAAAGAGTGTGTTAAATATTTTTAGTCACAGAGTATGGACATATGGGTACGGTTGTATGGGTCTTGTCTAATTATATGCATTATACAATTTGCTATTGTTGGGGACCATCTTCTATTCATTTAATAATGCTTTTGCAAATTGGCAGATAGCATTTGGGCTAAAATACACACAGGATCTTTGCAATGAAAAAGAAAAACCCTCCTCTGCCTTTTCTCTGGTGTAGAGCAATTTGTCAAGTAATTAGCCAACCTAATTAAATTTTTGTAGCACTAATCAAACGAATATGCTAAAATTTTCTTTGCACAGCCAGTTTGCTGTCTGCTTGCATTTAACTTGATGGTTTGAAAGGGGCCCTACTCAGTCTGGCACTCCACTTAATAACCTAATTTGCATTTTATATTGGTAAATCAAATTAAGTACCAGTGGCTTTTAGTATGATTGACTGTGGTCAGGCCTGTTCAGATGGGACTTTTTCACAGAAAATTAGGCACATTTTAATATGACTCGGGCTGTGCTTTCCGTGTTCAGCAAACTGCACTCACTCAGCTAATTAAAAGTGCTTTTGCCTCCCCCTCACCCCACCACCCACATGTGATAGATTTCCCCAGCTGGTGCGTCTATTTTCTTTAGTACAATTTCTTGATGGAAGTTTTTATTCCTAAATATAATAAGATTGTCGAAGCAACACTCCAAACCAATTTGCAGGAAACATATAAACAATACTTTGTTACAAGATAATTGCTTTGAGAGATGGATGCATCTGCGTGAAAACACGGGCCGTGTGAGGGCCTGCAGGTTTCCGCTCGCTCGTGTGGTGACCAGCCTCAGACCCAGGAAAATTCCAGTGATCTGTGTAGTCCCGGGAACCAACGCTGAGGAGGCATGCCTTACGCCGTGTGAAGGAAGACGTCCTACTCTGTTTTTGAGGTAATGAAACTATTCCCATTTCAATGAAAAAAAAACATAAGGACAAGCTTTAAAACCTCCCTCTGTAAGAGCAAGATTCATTCTGCGTCGGGGTTAACAATTTATTTTATCCTAAACGGGTGTTATTTGCAGACTGTAAATGGGGAAGATAAGACAGAGATTGAGCAACTTGGGCGTGAACGTGAGCAGGTCTGAGGTTTGGTGCTAGTGCTCTGGGCTCTCAGTCCGGGCTCCTTCCAACAACTCACAGCCCTTTGGCCCTGTTCTGACACCCGTCCCCGGGTGTCCTAAGCCACACCTACAACTCCCTGTTAGAAAAACTGTAGATTCCTTTGGAATGTTTCTTTGGTAGTAGGTTCTCTACCACCAAATTAATTCTTTCCACCTCTTTCTCACTCTACAGTTTTTACTTGTAAGAGTAGGATGGTCAAGGAGCTCCTTTGAAGATTTATTCAGCACCATGCACTTGGTCACGCTTTTCAGATGCACCACAAGGGAACTTCCTTACCTGCTAAGCTCAGACGTACCGCAAAGGAACATTTTAAAAGTGTCACGGAACTAATAGTCTATGCACCAAATTCACTAGAAGCTTCACACACTCGTGGAGCCATACTCTTTAGCTTGGGGCGTCTTTTAGGTGGGTTTTGGGGCCATGAGCCACTCCGGAGGAGGGTGCAGGGACAAGGTGCACACGGCAGAGTGCTGAGATCAGACGGCCAAATTATGCCTGGGAACCCAAGAGAAGAACGCGCTCCATCGTCTGTGGACTCTGAACTCCCTCACAGGTTTGAGATAAGTGCACTCACTAATACCACGCTTCGGCGATCTTAAAACCAATCACGGCAACAACACTTCCATTGAAAAGAGAATCAAGGTCATGAGAGAGCCCAAGCCAAACACCGCAGCTGCTGGAGATACATTCAGATTTTCTATTCCAGTTAAGGTAATGGCGCCTATGGTCTGAAACCTCAGTTCAGTCCGTTGTTTTTAAAGAGTCATAATTCTGAAAGAAAACTCGGGAAATTATCTGACGGCAGTGCTTAGCTTAAAAGAAGTGCAAATTTCCAACTATGTGGGGCCCCCAAGCTCCAGAGGTGTGGTTTCGGAAGTTGTACCTGAAGGCTCCCACGTCCTCGCCTCACCGCGGGGTCGGTGCTGTCCCTCCTGATGAGCACACCCGAGGCCCTGCCCCCACTCACTCCTCTGTCCCCTGCAGGGCTCCGCTTCCTCCTTTCCTTCTCCGAGGTTTCATATCTGTTAACATTTTGGCATTCTTAGGCATCACCAGTCTGACACCTGTTTCAAATGTTCTGACCAAATTGCGCATGACACTCTTACAAGGATGGACACCCACCCTTTGGTGTCCATCCTTAAAGTTGCTGGACACAGAAGGATGGATGACATCGTAATATTTTACATCAGAAACACATTACGATGTCATATCATTAATAGCGTTACATGACTGATGTATCAGAGCTTACTGAAGATCAGCCAACTCCAGAGTAAGCAACCCATCATGGTCAAGGACTATTATACATACTGCTACTCTTTCTCTGGACTGTAGACGTAAAATTGCCTCTGAATGCAAAAACAATCATTCATTAGCCATACAGGTTCATTGTTCCTTCCACTCCCTTCAACAAAGATGTTCGTTCATATATGTGTATCACTTTCACATCTTAGAGTTGTTTTGAGTTTAATTGAAAAAATGAGATACTATAAGGTAGGCGGTATCTACAATAGACAACAAATAGTAGCATTTTTTAAAAGATGTTTTTTATTGATTATACTATTACAGTTACCCCATTTTCACCCCTTTATTCCTCTCTTCCCTGCACCTCTCTCCAACCCGCCTCCCCTGGCTTAGTTCATGTCCATGGGTCACACATATAAGTTCCTTGGCTTCTATCTACATTTCCCATACTGTTCTTAACCTCCCCCTGTCTATTTTCTACCTATCATTTATGCTTCTTATTCCCTATACATTTTTGCCCATTCTTCTCCCTTCGCCTCCTCGCTGATAACCCTCTGTGTGATCTCCATTTCTGTGATTCTGCTCCTGTTTTAGTTTTTTTGCTTAGTTTTTGTTTTTGTATTTTTTAAGTTCATTTGTTGACAGTTGTGAGTTTGTTATTTTACTGTTCATATCACCTTTTTCTTAGATAAGTCCCTTTAACGTTTCCTATAATCAGGGCTTGGGGATGATGAACTCCTTTAACTTGACTTTATCTGGGAAGCACTGTATCTGCCCTTCCATTCTAAATGATAGCTTTACTGAATAGAGTAATATTGGATGTGGGTCCTTGCCTTTCATGACTTGGAATACTTCTTTCCAGCCCCTTCTTGCCTGCAAGGTCTCTTTTGAGAAGTCAGCTGGTAGTCTATGGGAACTCCTTTGTAGGTAACTGTCTCCTTTTTTCTTGCTGCTTTTAAAATTCTCTCCTTACCTTTAATATTGGGTAATGTAATTATGATGTGCTTTGGTGTGTGCTTCCTTGGGTCCAACTTCTTTGGGACTCTCTGATCTTCCTGGACTTCTTGGAAGTCTATTTCCTTTGCCAAATTAGGGAAGCTCTCCTTCATTATTTTTTCAAATAAGCTTTCCATTTCTTGCTCTTCCTCTCCTGTTCTGGTACCCCTATGATTCAGATGTTAGAATGTTTCAAGTTGTCCCAGAGTTTCCTAAGCCTCTCCTCATTTTTTTTTTTTTGAATTCTTGTTTCTTCATTCTGTTCTGGTTGAATGTTTATTTCTTCATTCTGCTCCAAATTGTTGACTTGAGTCCTGGTTTCCCTCCCTGCACTGTTGTTTCCCTGTACATTTTCCTTTAATTCACTTTTCATAGCCTTCACTTTTTCCTCTTTTTTGTGACCATACTCAACCATTTCTGTGAGCATCCTGATATCAGTGTTTTGAACTCTGCATCTGATAGTTTGGCTATCTCTTCATTTCTTAGTTGTATTTTTTCTGGAGCTTTGATCAGTTCTTTCATTTGGGCCATATGGTTTCTGTCTCAGCACACCTGTTACATAGTAAGGGGCGGAGCCTTAAGCATTCACCAGGGCAGAGCAACCCACATCACTGCGTTGTGATGCTGTATGTGGCAGAGGGGGTCTGAAAGGGAACAATGGCACTTGCTTCACTCTCTGACAGTTTCCAGTCACTTCCCCACTACTCATAAGCAAATTGGGCCCTTCTGGTGCTGATTCCCTGGGTGGGTGGGTTTGTGTACATTCTAGGACCCCGTGGGTCTCTCCAATGGACTCTCCTGTGAGGCTGGCAGTTTCTCCTGCTGCCACCTCTACACCCACAGGTGTTTTCAGTCAGAGGTTTGAGGCTTTATTTCCCCGCTGGGACCCTAGGTTGTGTGGTCTGTCTCGCTCTCCAGTTGCTCCTCTCGGTTTATCTGCTCGTGAATGTGGGACCACCCAGTCCTCCAGCTGCAGCCCTGCTGCAAGTCCTCTCCACCCAGCTGCCCGTCTCTGCCCCTCCTACCAGTCTGGGTGAATGTTTCTTCTTTAACTCCTTGGTTGTCAGACTTCCATACAGTTAGATTTTCTGTCTGTTCTGGTTGGTTTTTTGTTTTTAAATTTGTTGTTGTCCTTATTTTGGTTGAGTGAGGAGGCACAGTGTGTCGACCTACAGCTCCATCTTGGTCAGAAGGCAAATGGTAGCACTTTTTATGTCTGTCATTTAAGAAGATCTAGGCAAATTAGGAAGATCAGTTCGAGGAGCATCCAGTGGTCAAAGGAATGTAACAGTTCAGTTGGCTAATACTCTGATGAGAATATATCACCTAAAAGTTTAACAAGGAAAACAAAGGCCATCCCATATTCTCCAGAAAAAACTTACCCATTAATTACCATTTTACAAATTCCCACTGTCCTTGTTTATTTCTTCTGTGTTCCAAACTGTTTTTTTTTTTCTAAAAAACCTTATCATCTCAGCATTCACTTACCATAGATCAAGCACCGTGCTAGGTGATTTTGAGTGAGCTACTTTGATGCTGCTTCCTGGAGTGGCCCTTACACTTCGCGGCACCCAAACATAGGAACCGCTGGGAAGTTCCAGTTTCCCAGCCACATTACAATGCACCACACTTTAGATGAAAGTGCATATTAAATTCTATTATTTTTAATTTTTTTATTTTGAAAGTATAACGTTCACTGGAAAAATAAACACCCTGTTATACGGAGCTCTCATATTACCATGAGGAGAGCTTTGCTGAGCAAGTGTTCACCTCACTGTCTGCAGGGTCCACAAAAAATTCCTCTCCCAGTCCGGGCACGTTCCTCGGGCGGTGTAGCTGTGCGTGCAGTGGTTTGTTTCGTTTTTTAATAATCAAAGCAACAGCAGTTCATAAGTAAAAACGTAAGGAAACATATGACTATGTAGCGAGGCATGGCTCAGAGTACATTAAGTCATTCAACCCCTGTCACAAATTACTTGCCACATTAATAAGCAAGTTTCCATGCCCTTGTTGGGAATGTCCAAGTGGTACGTGTGTAAGTTGTGCACACTTATTTGTCAGTTAAGAGCTTGCAGTGTTTCTTACCAGGATATCACAACTGACCAAAACACATCTGAAAATGACGCACCTGTGTGGTGACATCCGAGCGAAGACAGTGTCACGTTTTCCTTGAAGATACCGACCGTAATCATCACACCACGTAGCACGCGATCCACAGGACTGAAGAGATGGCCAGGCTCCGCCCCTGGGATCTGGTCTTCGGGAAGCCCACCCCGCAGCCTCTCCCAGGTGGTCTCTTCCCTCCCTTCCTGCATGTTTGGTCGAGGTCCCTGTTTTTTCATCTGTTGGAGCCTCTCCAGTGACATTCAGACTTCGAGCAGCGCTCTTCTCTCCTCGGTTCTCCCTTCACATTCAGCTCCGCCGTTTCCACTGAATTTACGCCTTCCTGGACCTCGGTCTCTCTACCATCAGTGCCCATGAGAGTCAGTGAGCCCTGCACCGGGACGAGGGTCATCCCTGCTCTCGTTACCGAAGACAGCACCTCGCCAGTGAAGGGACCACTCCTGGCCACTCCCCCGCACCAGAAAAGCAGGTTTTCCATGGTGCGTCCTGTCTGCGCTCCAGGTCCAGCCCTGCGTACAAGATGGGGAGGCTGCCGCACGCTCTTTGGTGGTCACTGGCGGGTACAGTGGAGGAGATCCCTAAGTGTGAAACAGTTTCTTTAATAAATCATATTCAAATTGAGAAAATAAAGATGATACACTTTAAACAAAATATAAGAGCATTTAAACACAGAGGAAATGAGAGAGGCTAAAAGGGAGTACACAAGTACCTATCGGAGGGCGGCAGCTGCCTGCCGGGACGGCAGAGAAAGAGCCGTTCGTGCCCGTTTGATGGGGGAGGAGGGTCTTGAGAAAATAAGTCATGGGCAGCCTGCTGACGATAGAGTGGGATGTTCAAGGTGTCTCCTGGACTCTGGGGAGCGAACAAGTTCAGCTGCAATGGCAAATGTTTGTTTAGGGGTGTTGGAAAGTGCACTTGGGCTTTTCTAAGCTGAGAATGTTATGGATATGACTGAAGATTCATCATCGGGGCAGTGACAGGATCTCCAGAAGATTCTGTCAGGTGGTGATGGGGGTACCTACGTGCAGAAGGTATAAGCGAGGAAAAGATGGGCTAGAGCAGGAATCCGCAGTCGAAGGCCGATGGCCAACTTTGCCCTTGGCTGGTTTTCACAAATAAAATGACATTGGAACCCCGCCACCCCCGTTCGTGTGTGCATTGTCTGGGCTGCTCTCGTGCTCCTGCAGCAGAGTTGAGTAATCGCCACAGAAACTTTATAGCCCGCAAAGCCCGAAATATTTACTTTCTGTGCCTCAGAAGTTTTCCAAGCCCTTGACTGAAGAGAAGAAAGGCGGGTGACTATTGGTTGTCGACGGGAGGGTCCGTGAATGAGCACAGAAAGTGTGCGGCCTGGCGGCACGGCAGGATGGCACACACGCACAGCGACCGAGGGAGAGTCCAAATCTGGGTGCGAGTAAGCAAAGGTTCTGAGAGTAAGGAAAACTAACACCAGCAAGCTTAGATGGTGTATTTATTAAGCACTACTCTGCACAGTCCCGGGTCCTGGTGAAAATATAGATAATAAATGGAACACACACAGTTCCTTCCTCTGAGTAACTTCATTTCAAGTAAGAAACACATCTTGCTCTCATTAAAGAGAACAGTATATAATAAAAAATAATAAAGTTCTAAATACTTGGTACAAACCCAGAAGGCTATTGAACTTCTGCAAAAGTGTGCAATTAGGACTTTGGGCATCAACAGAAAACAAAAATGGGAAGTTGGGACAATTCATTGCATGAAAATATTTCAGCATCTGTGCCTTGGAACTATGAGCACAGTGTGAACTGCTTTTAAGGAGAGCAACGAAACCTGAAAACCTGAGAATGCTGCTCCGGGTGGGATATTCTGTTTCTTCAGTTCCTATCATCAACAATTCTTAGTCTTTTATGTCTTTCTGGCAGGTCCACAGGGGAACATAGCTTCTAGGTTCAGCATTTGCAAGCCTAGATTGTTTCGTGCTTTGTTTAATGCTTCTTTGAACAACTCCAGTTTCTTCCTGTTCTGGTTTTGGTGT
>PVKM010019166.1:0-24448 GCA_004027735.1 Carollia perspicillata | reverse complement strand
CTGATAAAACAATGAGCATGGCTTAGATCTGGCCAACCTGCTTGCTAACGCCTCCTAGCACTGAACTTAATTCCCCACATGTCAGCTTTTCCGGTAAGAAGAGATCTGCTTAGAGCCAGCGAGAACATTTCCTGAGCATCCAAAGAAAGAGAGAGACAGAGAGAGAGAAAGAGAGATGGGGGGGAGAGAGGGAGAGAGAGAAATGAGAGCATGCTCACCTCCTTAAATTTACCCATCATATAAGGTACTCCTCCTCTGGGGAAGGGGGCAGAAACGTTCATTTAATGGTGATCCCTCCACTTGGAAGCATAAAGCAAGAGGGAAAGAAGGTTCCTACTTAGCACTTACCCACCACCTACTAAGCACCCACTTACTGCCTGCTGCCATGTGGAATGCTGGGACTGGACAGAATCAGAATTAGGTCCAGAAGACTTTCTACCAGAATGTGTGAAAGGACATGGAAACCTCTACCCTAGAATGTCAGTACTGAAAGAAACTCTAAAACTCATGGAATCTGGTTTTCCATCGATATTTGAAAATACCTGTAGCATCTTCCTCTTGGATAAGTCATTGACAAGAAACTCACCACCTCCCACAGCACAGACACAGCAGAGAAAATGGCTGGCGCCAGCTCAGACAGGGAAGAGCTCTTCATGAGGTGATGCTCATGTTCTGTGTTCATTTTCTATTTTGCTATTAAACCTGTTTGAATGAATAGGCACTTGATAGATATTTACTGAATGATGGCATGAGTAAGTGAATAAAATTATCCCATTCTGTTCTAATATCTGACATTCCCATGGATGTGGGGTCATGACTTAACTAATCTGTATCAGCCAGAAACCTTTCCTTGAAAATAACTTAATTTCCCAGAATCTCAGGAAACACCTCATCCAGGAAGCTAATTTAAACTAGGTTAGGGAAAAATTTAGAAGCCTGGGGTGGAGAAGGGATACGGGATATTCGGCCCTGCATAATCAGTGAAATGAATGGGTTGGCCTCCAGGACATCTGCCACAAGGGGTCTCAAATGCTATTATGTCTCTCTGCTTCCTGTTCTATGGCCTCCCCTTGTGTGGGCTTTATTCACCCTCTGGCAGGGGAGTGGGCCATCAAATCTATTATTAGAATGAAAGAAGTTGAACCATGATTGGTTCAACTGAGGTCACATGCTCATTGTTGAATTAATCACTGCGACCAGAAGAAATTGGCCCTCTTACTGGTCCATCTTATTTGACAGTGGGAACCCCAGAGGTCAGAGTAAGGAGTGTGACTGGTGGCCTACACCAAGGGGTGGTCCCCAAAAGCCAGGAGGATCAGTTATCAGTTGACAATGCCAACTACAGAACCCAGCCTCCATTGTCTAAGTGTCTCAGGCATCCCTTCGAATTCTGAGAGCCCCTTCCTGTCACAAAGACAATGGTTCAGAACAGAAAAAGCTGGTGAGTGGCTAATTCTTTGCAGGAGCGGAAACTGACACAAGGCACATTAATAAAGACTCAGGGAATATGTGCAGGAGCTTCATTCAAAGGGTCCTAAGCTGAGTGGAGAATTCTGAAGGAAGACAATCAGCCTTCCTTCTGAGTCAGCCTTGACAAGAAGCTCAAGGAAAATGCCCAAAGGGAAGACAATGAACCTGTTAGTAAGGAATTAGGAAGATGTGGTGGCTGCCATGTTTCTTTTATTCACAGAACCCATCAAGTGCCGGTAAATAATCAGCTGTGAGCAGGCAGTGAAAGGGGCCTCTGTGTTCGTACCTGTGCAGGTTCTGAAGGTGTGCAGGTCTTGCTGGAATCATTAATCCTTCCTTTCTCCAAGAAGTCATTAAGCATTCACTAAAACCCAACTTCTACCCTACCCCTCAAACTGAAGCTTAAGATCTTGAACAATTAACCCAAAGCCATACAGGATATAACTTTGCTTTTGAGTAAATTATTTGTGTATTTGAGGCTAAAACAGTGGCTTTTAATGTGGACCACTTTGCCCCTTTGCTATCAGCCCCTTCAGAGATTATCCCAGCTGCAGTGCCACCTTCCCCAGGTAGATCAAGGGCAATGACCGATCTGTTTGGCAGGTACAAAGTTCTGGTTGTCTTGACCTATCTTGGTACGGCTATGAAGAGCTAGCCTATGTTCCGTGACCATGTGGTCAGTTAAGGCTGCTGTTGGGCCTCATCACAGCCCAACCTTGTCCTTCTGTCCAGCCCTACTTCTTTTCCCTCCCTCCCTGTCATACTTGAGATGTCCCAGGGCACATCCTTGCATGCAAAACTTCTGGTTTCCTGCTTCCTGGGAACCCAACCTGCCACATCCTATCTAGATCCTGCAACTGCCTCTCTCTCTGATGCCGTATCTCATGAGTCTCCCTCTCACTGAATCTGCTTCAACCACATGGACCTTCTTTGATGCATCACGGTCTTCTCACTTGCTGTTGTTCCCTTTGTGTGTGAAGCCTTCTCCCCTTCTCCCTTTAGGGCCCGCTTAAACAGCGTGAATTTAGAGATGGTTTCCTGGACTATCTCCACCCTGTCCAAATAAAAATGGAATTCCCCTTTGTGCAATGCCTTTCACCACCCTTTGCTTCTCCTCTATGGTGCTTAGACCAGTCAGGATGCTTTTGAACAGGACAGTTATAATGTTTTTATACAGTTAGGTGCAATGAATAGAGCACCTGACTAAAAGCAACTTAAATAATAGAGGTTTATGAGTCTCATGTAGTAAGAAGTTTAAAGATAGTTCTAGGGTTGGTGTGGGGGTTCATCTGTGAAGTTGGGGTGAGGGCGCAGTGCTCTGTGCTCCTTCCCGAAGTTTCATTCCATGTGAAGGAGGCTCAGTCACTGTAACTCCTGGCCTCTTTCTTCCCCCTTTACTCTCTTCATCCTGGGGAAGATGAGTGGCTTATCTGTTTGGTAAATTTGGACAAGCTCCTCCTGGGACTGCTGGTCTGGATATGGAGTGTGACTAGGTACTGAGTCTGTCTAACGTGGAGGGCCCGGCCTTGCTGGTTCTCCCATTAAGTTACATCCTCATCCATAGCACTTGTTACTAACAAGGATGACATATTTTCCTTCACCTGTTCCTCCATCACTTGATTTCTCAATTTGTTCAGAACTCAGAATGGGAAAACAGAAGCTACCCATTGGGCTTCTCTAGAAATTCCAATAGATGCCACCAGGAGCCCAGATATGTTCAGTCTGCCTGCTCTGCCATCATTTGTGTGTCAACAATGTGTCCCTTAGTGTCATGAGATGGCTGCCACAGCTGCAAATATCACATTATCACATGACTGTATCCAACCAGGAAGGATAGAAAGAGAGAAAGGGGCTTTCCCTCGTATAGCTTTCTCTTTTATTATCCCAGAAGCCCCCAGTAGATGCTCCCTTACAGCCTATTGGCCAGAATTGGGTCACATGTCCTGCCAGACCAATGACAGGCAGAAGAACATGGAAGTATCATGGCAGTTTAGTCCAGCTCAACTAAATTATAACAAGTCACTTGAAACTGGGGATGTGACTTCCCAAACAAAATTATGATTCTGTTTGCAAAAAAAATCAAACCCAAAAAACATAAGAAGCGTGATGGTGTCGGATAGGCAGCTCCTGGTATTTGCTGCTGTACTACTGTTCACAGTTTGTGGTTGAGTATTTCTTTGTTTGATGATTTATTAATGATCTAACTGTCCTTTCCAACTTAAGTCCCACAAGGCAAGATGGTTGACTGTGTTGTTCATGCCTGTACCCTCAGCACCTATCACAGAGCCTTCCTCAAAGTAGGGACTCAATAAATATTCATGAGAATCTGTGAATAAGTACATGCTCAGAATTGCTGGGCACTGCAGTAAATACCAGAAGATATGCCAGACACACTTCTTTTTTTCAAATAATTCATGGTGCAGATGAGGCAAGACTAGCATATTTAAGTCATTTCCTATCAGGCAAGGTGTCTCTCTTCCTCAGTTTTTCCTAGTAATATTAATCGAATGTGTACTATGTGCAGACACGATGGTAGGTGCAGGGGATGTAAACAACACCCAGACCCTGTCCCTAATGGTGAAGGACTAGTGAGGCAGGTGAAAGAGACAACCACCATGATAAAAATAAGTAGGGAGGCTGAGGGAGCTCAGTGGGGGAGGTTCTGTGTTTCCTCTTTGCCCCCAGATCCAACCCAGGCTCTGCCACAACATGAGCACTGAAAAAATAGTGGCTATGGTCTCAGGGGAAACCCCCTCCCCCCTGCTCTGCCCCCACATAACTTATCAAATATGTAAGGCAGGCATTGTTGGTTCCACTTTGCATATCAGGAAATTGAGACCCAGAGAAGCTACATGATCTTCCACAAATAATGAGGCATGAGACCCCGCTTTGCTGATGGCTTGCTTCTTGTTTCTGCTCCTCACTGCCTCCCTTCCTAGTGAGGTGGCGAGCTGACATCAGATTCTCATGCTTGGGACTTGGTCTGTGTCTGGCATCCTCACCTGACCCACAGACATCCAAATCCATCTTCTCGTGTGTAGTGTGGACACCAGCATTCAGTTCCCTCCTATCCTTCAGGGAGCAGCCTGCATCAGAGAATGAAAGTAGCCAGCACTGGGAGACCAAGATCTAAACGTGTAAGATTTATTTTTCTCCTTTTTTTTTTAAATGACGGTACGTCCTTTGTATTTAAGGGCTAATTATAATTACTCACTTCCTAGAAAGTGTACAAACATCACAGCACAGCTGGGAGCCTGCATAATTTAAACATTAATTTAAACATGCTAATTTAACTTCACGATCTGGGATTGCATGGGTTTTATCAAAGAGCTCTCAAACCTGAGAAGGTGGGGGCAAAGGTCCTTTGTTTTATTCTCTGCATCTCCCCTCTAGTGTTCCGTGCAGGCCTTTGTATGGAATTGTAAGGTTTTGCAGGAAATCGGTAACAAATGTCCTCAAAATATTTAAATTACTGTTATGACCTTAATTAAGCTTTTAAAGAGCTTTGTTTTACCAATTCCCAGCTGCAATTTTCATAGTATAATGGATGTGAATAATTGTTCTCTAACTAAGGTGTATAGGAAATAATATTTTCTTTATTCCTTTTAAATCACCTTCATTACGACACCAGATTCTTATCCCACTGAAATGTGGGGAATTTCATCTCAAACCCTACGGAGAATTCTTTCATGTCCCAGGGTCCTAACAGGATCTGGGAGGCTCGAGTGAGTGGGCAGGTGTCCTCACTGTCAAAGCCCAAGGGGACCCTCCATGGGTAGGGTTTCTGGGCCATTCACAGGGGTCGGAGGTTTTTCCGGGTGGGCTCAGCGTCTCCGTGCCTCCAGCACACTGAACGGCCATCTCTCTGAAGCTCTGACATCTCGGCATAGGCCCGCAGAGCAGTGCGCGGGGCTCCGCTGCATGGAGAGGCCGCGGTCAGCGCCCTCCTCCTGGGCGCACAAGTCTTCCTCGCTCTACAGTCTCTCCACCAACCTTCTCTTTTGAGGGAGACCAACATTTTCTCATCGATTGGCTGGAACTTGAACAAAAGATCAGAAAAGCTCTTGGCTCCAGGCTCTTCTGCCCTGTAAGCAGATGCACAGAGTACACCGGGCTCCCTGCTTGAACTGCAGGGAGGGAAGGATTTAGGAAGAACAAACATGAACTAATCTCTTAATATATCATCCTGCTACATGAGGTAATCCTCACCAACCAGTGTTTTTTTTTAACACAGAAAGATTAATTTACTAAGAATACCCTATACACGTATTCAAACAATACTTATTTCACATCGCTGATGTACAATGCAATGTGCTGGAGACGGCAGACACAGCCATGTGCTTGGTTGCATTATTGCTCCCGACTCATCACCCACCCCTGCACCTGCACCCTGTGCTGTGTGACTTTGCAGTTGCCCCTACTAGAAGCAGAGCATATGTTCCCACTCCGTTGAGGGCAGGCTCGGCCGTGTGGCTCCAGAGTCCGTGCTGGAAGGGGCTACACCATCCAAACACTCCATCTTAACTATCGCCCCTCTAGGCACTTTCACAAACATTTCCTAACGGGAGTCTCACAATCATCATATTATTATCCCCATTTTACAGATCAAGAAACTGAGGCTAAGGGATATCGAGTGTCTTTAGTCAGTGCCTGACTTTTATAGAAATGAACTGCTAAAAATATATGTGTAAGTCAAATGTCATAGGGAGGAAGGAGGGGAGGTATCTTTTCCATTACGAGAACACTGTGGAATCCTATTTCTGCATCATCTTTGACAACACGCCTCCTTAACTTTGTGCATGTTCTTTCATTTTGCTCTTCTCCTTCACAAATAAATGTGGTTGGCCAGCTTATATCAGTAAGTATCAAATTGAAGCTGAAAATTTACCGATCTGTCTGCTCCATGTTCTCCCTCTTGGTTCTTAATAGTGTTACATTTCTGACGGCTAAGTTTCTTAGTATAAATATCAATGTTGTCAATTTTCAATTTTCTACTTATTTTTAAAGAACAGTGAAGGGGAAAATGAAATAAAGTAGCTAACATTCATTAAGCGCCTTACTATTTTGTGCAATACCCATAAAAAATGTGCAGTGCTCTCACAATCGCCTGTGCGGCATTATCAAGTATTTTCCTGAAAAGAGAGAAATTCTGTTTGGATTAGGCACGGATGAGAACCCAGTCTTCCACTTAGAAATTTACATGTCTCGTGTTTAAAGGAATTTTCCATGGGTGGGATTCTGTCTTCCTACACTTCAAGACATGTTCCTCTCCCCTACCCACTCTCCTCTAGTGCCGGTCCCTGTAGGACACTTTGAAAGCACCAAGAGACCTCTAGCCCTGTCCCTTTGGGTCATGATGATGGATGAGTGTCACAGTGGGTTATAGGAGCCTTCTAGAAGCCATTCCCACTCTAGGCCTCAGGCAATAGTGTAATCATACACATAAGTGGCTGTGAACTTCATAATCATGTCACTAGATCCAAACTAAATGGTTCCCCTCAGTCCAGATCCCCAAATGCCCATGACCATTTCAATGCCACCTGACATGAGGGAAAGTAGGAGGGAGAGGAAGTATTGTTACAGTATCTTTCTTATGCAAGTTAAATATATATATTTAAATATATGCAATTCCATTGCTAGGGGCCTACCTGGAGCCCTAGAAGAAGCTGTGCCTATGTACCTGAGTGCTGCAACAACTAAACCAGAGTCATTTGGACTCTATGTCACCAGGAATGGGCATTGTGGGAGCAGGGGTGGTAAAAGGAATAGGAGTGCTAACAGAAGGAGCACGTGGCTAATGACCTAGTTCAGGGGTCAGCAAACTACGGTGCATGGGCCAAGTCAGGCCCACTGCCTGTTTTTGCAAATAAGGCTCTGCTGGAACACAGGTACACTCATTCCTTTATGTATTGTCTGTGATGGGCTTTGCTCTGCGATGGCGGAGTGAAGTAGTTGCAACTGGTTCAGCTGGTCCCCAAAGCTGAAAATATCTACTATCTTACCTTTTACATAAGAAGTTTGGAGAAGATTGTGACGGTCTTGAGAAAGAAGAAAATGAGGCAAGAAAAAGCTGCCGCTAGATTCAAACTATTGGGATTTAATTCCAGCTCCATCATTTCCCAATTGTGCCTTTGGGCAAGTTTCTGGACTTTCCTGAGCCTCACTTTCCTCACCTGTAAATGGGGATAATAGTTCTATCACTGTTTGCTATGAGGATTCAATTAAACCCTGTATGTAAAGTGTTGGCACAGTGCCCAACATAAAGCCAGAGCTCCATACATGTCATGGGCTATTATTAGCTTACAGCCACAAAAATACCAGTTTGTTGGTTAAAATATTGTTGGTTCAGGTAGAAGGATCTTACGTGAAACCCTGGAGATCAATGTAAGTGCTTTGTTCTCCAAGAGTTTCTCGTGGTTGTATTCCGCCGTGAAGCAGCTGGAACAGCCCAGGGCAGGTTTGATGTGACTATCGCCATCCTGTCTCTCTCCACTGACTCACCACTCCATCTCACGACCAAAGTCTACATCATTTTCCCCTTCTTCAAGACTCACCATTTTTCCAGAGGCAAGCAGATTCTCTAAGTCAACCCTTCATTCACCCGTGTCTTAGAAGCATTTCTGGGTTTCTAAGGAAATATGAGCTGGGCAGACTCAGCTGCTATGCAGTTGCCAGCTTGCCTCTCCTTTCTTTTCTTATTCCAGATTACTCTTCTTCATCCAATGCATAACAGGGGATGGGATTGGCAGGAGAAATTTACTCAGAAATAAATCTGTATCAATTAAAAAACTTTGGGCAGCAAGTAAAAGAAAGCCCAACTACATTTGGCTTAAGGGATGAGGACATTTATTAGTTTATTAGCTCTCATAACCCTAAATGCAGACATAGGATTGTTCCAGAGTTGGATACTCAAGTAGCTCAGAAATATCAACAAGGGTTTGTTTCTTCCATTGTGTTGGCTAATCTTCTTGGGCTGGCCTCCCTCATGGTCCCAGGATGGCTGCCCCAGCTCCAGCCATCACATGCTAATTACAACATCAAGAACACAGGCAGATTTCCATGAAGCAAATGAAACTTAGCTTCAGGGTCCCTCACTTTCACAGGCCCCTTCAAGGCATAGCAATGTGCTCAAGTGGCCATATACATTTATGAAATTTTCAAAAATAAGATGTGTATGTTTTTGTTTACATAAAGGAAGTGCTTCAAGTTATATAAGATTTAGGCCCCACAAAATCTAGATCCACCTTGCTCCTAAGGTGGGAAAAAAAAGAACTGTCCTATTGTGAGTCCCTTTTCTAAGAACAAAGGAAAACTCCCTGAAAGGCCCCCTACTTCCCGCACCACATTGGCCAAAACGACACTACCTGTCATGCTTTAATTGTTACTTGGTATGTTAATCTAGGTTCTCTAAGAAGCAGATGCTGAGATAAGATTAAATGTACTAGAAATTTATTAGGGGAAATACCTATGAGAGAGGATGGGAGGGAGCCAGAAGAGATAGGGAGAGCCAACAGATAGCAGTGCAGGTCCAACCCTGAGTGAAGGAGAGACAGAAGGAAGGTTGGGTGAGAGCACCTTACACTGCGGCACAGTCTAAGAAAAGTTCAGCAAGGTCTTTAGTGAGAACTCAAGGCACAGTCACCTGTTAGAGTCCTGTGTCTCCCAGGAGTCAGCCTGCCTTAGTGTCCCTGCCATATTCTGTCACTGTTTGGGAGCTGCCCATAGGTAACATGAATCATGACCACAGCAGAGCTGGATTTTTGAGCACTGCAGATGGACCGATGATGTCCAATTCCACTCCCTGCAGTCGAGGATCTCAGAGCCACTACATTTTGCAAGGCAAATGAGAACACTATAGCTGGCATAGACCAGTAAAGATTCATCCCTGGAACAGGGAAGGGTCAGTCTGCTCAGGAACTTTGGCCACTCAGCGCAGGGAGAACAAAGGTGAGGATTCCTCTTAGTGGATGGAAGGCGAAAGGGAGGGACTGTGATGGGGAGGCAACAGTACTGCCTGCCAACCTCCCTCCTGCCACCACTCAACACAGCTCTCATACCAACAGAGGGCCACTGAGCATGTCCATCTCAGACAGACCTCAGTCAGATGAGGCTGCTCTTTATCAGGAGTTTTCCCTGAGGCCAGGGCCAGTGTACAGTAGAAGTACAGTGAGTGCAGCAGAAGAAAGGAGATCACCACTTCCTTAGTCCTGTCTAAATCTCAGTATTTGTAATGAGCCTCTTCTAAATGTTCTGGTCCCAGGTCTCTTCTGCTCAGGGCTGGACTGCTTTTGTCCAGCTGGACCACCTCAGCTCAGGGCTGGACTACTTTTGTTCTTGGTTTTTGTGGAGGTGTGAGCCTTGATGTCCTGTGTCTGTTCTAATTTGGCTAATTGCATGTTGCCTATTGAAAATCTCCCTCCCACTGTTTCAATTACATAGAAAGTTCTTCGTGTTCTGCTTGGCAAATCAGGTGGCAGAGCACTTTGGGATCTCCCCTTCGGAGGGGAGGTAGGCATCATTAAATATGCATGAGGTGTAGCAGGTTGAACAGATCATTTGAGTGACATTGTCATTCTCTTGTCAATGATTTAGGAAACAAGGAAATATTTTATACACAGGAGCCTGGACTAATTACCATTGTCTCCTAACTGGTCTCCCTGTTTTCGCTTTTGCTCCCTCCTCTCTCTTTTCTATTCTGTTCCCAACACCCAGCACAATTCTGTTAAGGTGCAATTCAGATCATGTCACTCCCAGCCTCAAATCCTTCCAATAGCTAAACAGTTACTTCTGGTAAAAAGCCAAAGCCCTTATTCTGACCTACAAGGCCTTGCCTCAGGGTTCTGCAAACCACGGCCCTCCAGCCAGATCCAGCTGCCCTCTGGCTGTTTTTGTAAATAAACTTTCAGAACACAGCTGTACCCCTTCGTTTACATAATGTTGATGGCCTCTCTACTGCAGAGTTGAGCATTTGCAGCAGAAACCATGGGGCCTTTGCAGGAGAGCTCGCCCACCCCTGCCCTACGGATCCTCACTCCCCACTGTCGTGTTTTCTCCCACTGCCTCCCCTGCTCACTTTGCTCCATCCACACTCAGCTCTTTGCTGTTTCTCTAACTCAGCCCACATCCTTCCACGATGACCATGGCACTGGCTGGTCCCTCAGTGGGAAAACTCTTCCCCTCAGCATCCTCATGACTTGCTCATTTCCCTCAAGTCTTGACCTGAGACTGTCTCACTAGACCCTTCCCTGGTCGCCCATTTAAATTGTAACCCTCCCTCTTCTGATGGCTTCCATCCTCCTTCCCTGGTTTATTTTTCTCCTCTGCACTTTTCACTAACATGACACAGATTTTACTGCTTATCTTGTTGATACCCTTGACCCTGAAAGTAAGCTCCCTGATAATAGATATCCTTGTCTTTTTTGCTCTCTGCTATATCCCCAGGGCCTAGAATAGTACCTTGCACATAGTAGGTACTCAATAAGTGTTTTCCTAATGGACAAATATGATGTTAAATGCTCAAATTCTGCTGCACAACAGAAGACCCAAGCAGTAGAGCCTTATTTGGGCCAGTAGGGTGGCTTCACAGTGCCATCAGAGTCCCTTGGCTCCTCCAGTTGTTCTACGATCTTTGGAGGGTGACTTTCTTTTCCCCATGGTGTCCTCACGAGCACAGGACACCATGTGCTCCACCTTTGGCCTCCCTTCCATCCTCTAGGCTGGCAAAAGAAGGAAATGACTGGGAGGAGGTGGTAATACCTACGTCAGAACAGCAAATCTTTCCCAGAGCATCTAGTACACGTCTGCTTATATCTCTTAGGCCAGAACTAAGTCCCCTGGCCACCCCCAGCTGCAGGATAGGTTAGGAAATGTGGTCTTTCAGCAGGACACATTACTGTCCTGCAGAAAATCAAGGTTTTAAAAATAAGGAGAAAGGAGAAATGGATATTGGAGAGGTGACTTACAGCATCTGCCACATATGGACTTCGGTGTTGTCTTCCCTTGGCTGGCAGAAGTCTGAGTAGAAACTGGGAGAACTCCCAGGAGTTTGGAAAAGTACAAAAGGCAGAATTGATGATTTTTACAGAAGGTCAGTCCAAACCTTCCCTGCAGTTTAGTCTCATAGCTCCTTGAACTTACCCTGTCACCCCAATTATCATAAGGTTTATGTTACGCTCCCCAGTGGTGCTTACTCCTAAGCAGCATTTGCAGCATAAGGTAGATGCTCAGGAACTCTTTCTATACAAATTAATAAATGAAGTGAAGTGAATTCTGGGGAGTGCACGCACACACACAGGTTCATGTACCTATGTGGTTGTCTAAATGCCTGTATTTCATTTATGGCAATGCTTCCTATATGTCATCATATATAGTCAGTTTTGCCAACAATCTTGGGAAACCAACAGTAGCATCTCCATGTAGTGGTAAGGGTTATACAAGTCTCCGTTTCAAGGCTCATGTGCAGAGGCACACAGCAACTAAATGGTAGAAGCAAGACTCGAATCCTAGGTCACTGATTCCAAAGCCTATGTGCCCCGATCACATTCGTTCATTGAGTCATTCAACAAATACATACTTACTGCTTATTATTCCTATTATAATAACCATAGTTCCTGTGTCGAGAATATATTGCTCAAATCAGAAGACTTCAATTTTTGCAAGGGAAGGGTAGTACAAAGAAATTATCTGCATCTTTCTTCTGAAAGTTTCTGGGTGAAGAACCCACCCATGTGCCTGCAGGATCATGTAGCTTATTTTCAATCTCTCAGTGTTTCATTCATACGCATATTCTTTGTTTAGTGAGATTGTAAATTATTGGAGATTAGGGAGTGAGTCTTATGCATTATTGAGTTCCAGTCTTAAACTTGCCTGCAGTTAGGACAATGATGGGCACACTGGGCTCAGTAAATTCCTGTGGGATGAAACAGAATTACTATCAGGCAAAGTTGGGGGCTGCAAGCAACAGAAATCTGCCCTGAGTGATTTGTGCAGGAAGGGAATTGACTGCAAGGATAGAGCTCACAGAACAAGCTGCATAACATAGGCAAGAACAAAGAGAGGTTAGACAGAAAAACAGTACAGCCAAAGTCATGGCTGTGTGACCTGCCATGGGCACCCATCACTGCTGGCCACTCAGTCTACCAGTGCTGGACACTGAATGCTGATGTCCACTGCTGGACTATTGTATCAGCTAGGTTATGCTGCCATGACAAACAACTCTAATGTCTCAATGGCTTAAAGGACAAAGGTTCATTTCTCACGCCCATTATAGTTCTACAATGGTGGGCAGGATGACTGCTCATCAAGGTCGCTTAAGGTCCCAGGCCAATGGAGGCCTTATGCTTCTGTGATTCCACAACCTGGACAATGGAAGGGCATGAGGACAATTGCAGCTAACCAATTTAACCAGCCCTGAAAGATTCTTCCTGAGGTAATACATGCTATTGCCCTTGACATTCCACTGACCAAAGCAAAGTCCATGACCATGCCTAATTTCTTCAGGGGTGGGGAAATGCAATTCCGTTAAGTGCCCAGAATGAGAATCTTTGTATATGTGATCAGCTTTGATAACCATACAAGTCCCAATACCACTTCCACCACAAATGCTTGCTCACTAGCTCTGTATTTTGCATGATTCATTTAAAATTCAAAATCTGGTGGAATCATCCCACCAGCCAAGGTTAGGTCATGTCCAGGGCTTCATCACGGAGACACATAAGGGAGGGTACACGCTAGTCAGTCAAAGGCTACAAACATGCCGGAATTCTTCCCTTTCTCTTTTTGGAGAGAATCTGTACTGCTGATCAACGAAGCCTGCTTCTCCCAAGGTGACGCATTATGGAAGGGATTCCCAGATTTGGGCTAAACTCTAAGTTCTTCATGGAGATCGTGTCAGATATTTAAAATGTGTTTTATTTTTAAAGAATAAATGAATAAAGAAATTACGTCTTATTTATTCTATGCTCTAGGATCTCGCACTCAATACATATTAGTTCTGCATGTTTCCTCAAGTGTTTTTCTAAATGAAAAAGCTGCTACTTAGGAGGCCAAATAAATATGGAAAATGCTGGATTCATTAATCAGTCTTTGTGGTAGGCAGCCTCTAAGCTGGTCAACGATCACATCTCCTGGTCAGCACACCCTTGAGTAAGACCCTCACCTTGAGTGTAGGTTGGACTTATTGATTCACATATAACAAAGAGAATGACAGAAGTGATGGAATGTCAATTCCAATATTAGGTTATAAAAAGACTGTGGCTTCTATCTTGGGGGCTTTCTCTTGCCCTTTTGTTCAGAGGGAAGCTAGCTGTCATGCTGTGAACTGCCCCTGTGACAAGGAACTGAAGCCTCTAATCAATGGTCAGTGAGGACCTGAGGTTTACCAGGTAATCTTGAGATGTAAGTAATCTTGAGATGACTGCACCCCAGCTGACACCCTGATGATAGCCTGTGAGACCTTGAGCTGAGGACCCCCCTTTACCTGTGCCTGGGATTCTTGATCCACAGAAACTGGGAGATAAAAGGTTTGTTGTTTCAACCCACTAAGTTTGGGGGTAATTCTTTATCAGTCATGGATAACTAGAACATTCTTTCATTTATTTGATAAATATCTAATAGCATGATATGAAGCTCTTGGGGCTCATTAGCCAGCACAATAGACTTAATTTCTGCCCTTGTGGATTTTAAATTAATTTATACAGGTTTCTATACCACAGGAAAAGACAAAATCTTTAATATGCAAATGTTCATCATGCATCTCTAAGAGAATGGGTCTCTAAGTTGTAAACTTTTTTTGCTTTGCATTTCATAGGGCTAATGTTTATGGACCACGTGTTGGAAACTTCTCTACTTGTTAAACGAGTAAATGAATTAGAGTTGCAATTTTACAGGCTTAAGCTCCCCTGCAAAAGTATCGGCGTATGCCCCTCTTTGTTCATTATAAACTTAATAGCTATTCTTTTCCTGGACCCCATGCACACTCTCAACTCCCACTGTACAAACATTGACTGATTATCTATTGTACTGTAAGGCACTGCAAGCAGGGAACTGTTGCTTGGGCAATGGAGCTGCTCTGTGTCTCCCTGAAGTATGTTTGGAAATCCACTAATCGTTTCATTTTGTGAGTAATGGTTTCAGTCACAATGTTTGAGCAAAGTGCAAAGGAGAAAAAGAATGGGATTGGCTAATGTTAAAATCAAACCTTTGCTGAAAACAGTAATATGTATTGAAGCAAGTCATTGTCCTCAAGGAGAGGAGGCATAATCAGTATTGAAACAGTGCCTGAAGCACTTCATCGGACTGTATTTAAAACGTTTAAAGAACTCTTAGAACAAATAAAGCCCTGAAAAGATCTTTCAAACTGAAATGAATTCTTGGCATGCTTTTTGCGAAACTACCACTGCTCTCCCCACAACAGCCTGCTGCAGAGGAGCTCGGGGAAACAGGGCTTTTGTCTTAATTGTCTAATGTGGAACAAGTGTTTCATGTTTTGGATGGAAAGCAGGAAGGAAAAAGGGCACTTTACTTTGGAAATAGATTGAAATGGCAGTCCTGTTTTGTCTTTGGTTCCCTGCTCCTTAAGAATCATGTGTCAGCTACCTGGCTGGGTAACTGACTTGGATAGAATGTCATCCCCATACTCCAAGGTTGTGGGTTTGATCCCTGGTCAGGGCACATACAGGAAGCAACCAATGAATGCATACATAAGTGGAACAAATTGATGTTTCTCTCTCTCTCTCTTATCGATAAATAAATTTTTAAAAAAGTTTCACATGTCAGCCCTGGCTGGTGTGTAGCTCAGTGGATTGAGCATGGGTTGTGAACCAAAGGGTTGCCAGTTTGATCCCTAGTCTGGGCACAGGCCTGGGTTGCGGGTCCCCAATGAGGGCGCATGAGAGGCAACCACACATTGACATTTCTCTTCCTCTCTTTCTCCCACTCTTCCTCTCTCTCTAAAAATAAATAAATAAAATCTTTAAAAATTTTTCACATGTCATTTCCAGATTTAATGTAAAGTAACAAATGGCCCAGGACCCACATCCTCAGCAAACCATGTCCCATATCTACCCTGGGGAGGCATCTGGGGCCTGGTTTAGAAAGAGGGCAGGCCTGGCATTGGCAATGGGGCAGAGAAATGAGATGGCCTGGAAATCTGAAAAGAAAACGTGAAGGTAGGAGAGAAAATAAAGGGTGACATTTATTCTCTTGAGAGTAGGCTGAACTTTCTGACCTCCCAAACTCAAGTGGAAGAACTGACAATTTTAACCATGAGAAAATAAAAATCTTATGCTAACTAAGTAATAAACAAATAAACAAACTAACAAAATAAACAAAAGGGGGAAATGGCAAGCCACGGAGAACCACCTACAATATATATGATAGAGAAGGAAAAAATTGATATCTGATCAGGGCACATACAGGAAGCAACCAATGAATGCATACATAAGTGGAACAAATTGCTGTTTCTCTCTCTTTCTTATCGATAAATAAAATTTTTAAAAAGTTTCACATGTCAGCCCTGGCTGGTGTGTAGCTGGTGTGTATTTTTATTCATTAAGTAGTCCTAAAAATAATCAATAATGGAAAGACAAATATCTTAGGACTTGCCCCCTCTCCCCCACAATAGGAAAATGGTGTAAACAGCGAATTCTTATGAGCAAAGGTATAATGGAGAAATATGTGAACCAAATTCAACTTCAGGGCAAGCAGATAAATGTTAGGTACTATAGCGAGGCAACAGCAAAGCGTTAGACACTGCATTGGGAGAATAGACAATGGCACGGTCTTCGGATGCGCACTGCCTGGGAGGCTGCTCCCTGGCTCGTGGCCTTCAGCAAGCTGCTGAAGCGCTCTTTGCCTCAGTTCCCTCATCTGTAAAATAAAGGCTATAGGGTTGCTGTGAAAGGCAGGCAAGTAGATATGTGTCATATGCTTGGGATAGTACTTTACACGTCAGGAATGGTATATCAATGTTAGTGGCTACTATTTATCTTATTAAATGGATAAACACAAAAAATGGTAAGAGCGGACGTGTCAGAGGAGCGAAGACAGACCCTCTTGTACACTGCTGGTGGATACAATGGGAACAGTCTTCCTGGATGGCAGCTTAGCATCATGCATCAGGCTTTTAGAATGTTGCATTGCCTTGGACCAAATTCCATTGTAGGAATTTTTTCCAAGGAAATAAGGAGTCAAGTATATAAAGGAATAGCTGTGAAGATCTTTTTCAGAGCTATGTACAGTTATGCAATGCTGAAAGAACCTAAATATCCAACAATAATAGAGTCATTGAGCAAATTACTGGACAACCAGTCAGTAGAATTCTATGTAGCAATCAGATGATATAAGGAAAAACCACTGTAAAGAACATTTGGGGGAACAATTTAAATATGAATTATATTTTAGATAATGTTATTATATCAATGTTATTTTGGGGGTATGATAACAGTCTTACAGCTCCTTCTAAGAGAATGTAGAATACATGCTGAAGTGTCATGATTTTGCAGCTTATTTTCAAATGGGTCAGAAAAAAGTGAACATATCACACACACACACACACACACACACACACACATGCAGAAAGCAGATGTTAGCAATGGTGAATCAGGGTAAGGAACAGGTGGGTGTTTATTTTATCTATCAACTTTCCTGTTTAAAGTCTGAAAGATAAAAACTTAGAAAAATGTAAAAAACATTTAAGGACAGGTAAACTGATATATTTTAATGAAAAAGTAGTTTACAAGTATATATAAAGTATTATATCATTTTTAATTAAAAGATTAGGATTAGCTAACCATAGCTGGTAAAGTATTTACATGCATTCTCTCTGTAGTAAAACCCTATGAGATTATGAGGCATTATGATTTTCTCCACATAAAAAATTAATAGATGAAAACTCAGAAATTAAAGACTTATCCAAAAACCACACAGCCAGCCCATGATACTTAAGCATGGGTCCTTATGACCTCAAGTCCACACTCCTAACTACTACTCTATTGCACAGGGAAAAGGGTAGAAGGCTGCTGTAGCTTCTGATGATGATACTTATTATAGCTAATAAGTATTGATAAGGGTGGTAATGGATGTACATTTACAAAAGCATAACCGAGAGAGACTAGTTCCATAGGGCAGAACAGGAGTTCTTACCCAAGTAGTAACACTTGAGATGGTCTTTGAAGGATGTGTAAGAGTCCAATAGGCAAAGAAAAAAAAAACACCATTCAATGCAGAGGGAATAGCATGAATGAAGACACACAATAATGTACTTAGGAAATTATACTTAGTCTGTAGAGAGTATGGAGGCAGGTAACCAGGGCAGATGGCAGGGGATGCAATTGGACAGAGACCAGGATCAGTCCTTTTTGATGATGGCGATGGGAGTTTGGAAAAATGACCCAGGCAGCAGAACAGAGGTGACTCTGAATGGGAAAATGAGACTGGCAGTGGGCAGATTGAGTGAGGGGTTCTTGGGAATAGTCCCAATAGGAGGTGACGAATGATTTTACCAGGGTAAGGACAATGGGAACAAAGAGGTGGACACAATCAAAGCTTCCTTCTCTGAAAGTCTGCAGCATTACTTTGAGACACTCCATGGCAGATGTGTGTCTTGAAATATCATCTTATCTTCCTAAACCTGTCCTTTGCTGGTCTGTGCTCATATCCACACCTGCCCTTCTCCGGCTCTTCTTTGTCTACTTTGTATCACAGAACTGCCTTTCCCAGACTCCCTCACCCTCCAGCTTCTTGATGGGTTTGGCTAACAGGAGGGACTGGCCGAGGGTGGAGGTCCAGGAGGAAGGCAGAAGCTAGGGTTTTTCAGTCTCTCTGTGTCTGCTTCTGGTTGTATTCCTGGAAGCAGCTGTGTCTCATCCATGAGCCCAGGCCCCGCCAGGTAGCCCTTCTCAACACGGAGCTACCTCTCCATTGTGGTTCTTGATCCTGTCGTATGGCTTGGCTTCCGGACTCTGGTAACACCATCTTCTCCTCATCCCTCCAGCCCTGGAGGTGGCAGAGGCTTCTTGCGGATGCTACTTTCCCGGTTGTCTCCTTCCTGTCCCACGTAGCTCCTCAGCTCTCCCATCCTCTCTCTAACCGATTCTCTGCATTCGATCCCTTTGGATTGAACCTAGAGTGGTTTCTGTTTCCTGGCTGGATCCCCACCTAGAGCAGTTTGTAATGCACGGAACTGTACCCCTCCATTTTTAGGGTTCCATAGGAGCAGTAGAGCAATTATCATCTTAGTCGGCCATTAGGAAAACTGTGGGTGGAATCTGAGGGCCAGTGAACCCCCAATATTTTATAACTATCTATACAAGTCATGTTTATGCACATACATGTAACTTTTCTAGGGAGAGAGCTGGTAGCCTTACCAGTTCGTTAAAGGATGCATGATCCCAAGACATGAAGAATCACTGCTGTGAGGACCACACTCACCCTGGGATCTGCTCTGAGAGCCTCCTTATACTGACAGGTGCAATGATACTCTTGCTTCAAAGTTACCTGTTAAAGCTCTTTGAGCTGTGTGACCTAACTGCTCTGCAAATGAGCAAACTATTATGTTGACCCTGTGATTCTCTCTTTCAGGGAGGAAAATCAGAAGAAGTGGGCACATACTTCTTTTTCTGATGTGGAGCAAGCTGTAATTTGGATAGACTCACTTAGAGTCTTCTACCCAGAAATAGAGTCTTCCATGCACAAAGACGTTCACATAGCAAAGGGATCATCCCTGAGCTTCACACACACTGACTATGCACTTAGGAAACAGCTGATATGTGCAAGGGGCTTGCTCAGAAGTGCTGCAATGAAACATACACAATCTGTTAATTCACGTGTGCCATCCTTGACTTCCCCTCTGCTGAAACTCATTGTACTTGCAGCTCTTGTTGATGCCTGTCTTTGGACTAAAAGCTCAACAAGAGCAGGACCCAGAAGGAAGACAGAGACTCCATAGCTCTCTGAGAACTGTCACCATGCCTGACCTGTGTATAAAATTAACCAATAGTAGTCAGTGTTTACAGGGCTGGCCAGTCTCTGTTCTAATGATCTCAGTCCTCACAGGCAACCTACAGGCATGGTATTGTTTCCAATTAAAGAGGAAGAAGGAAGGCATGGAGGTGTATGGAGAGGGTGACGAACTTGCTCAGGCTTACCTAGCGAGGAAGTAGTGCAACCACGCTTCATGCCCAAGTGGTCTTGCTACTCACACACAGTAGATGGATGGGAAAAGTGATGAAGCCCCCAACATCTGTGAGTCCAGCTGAGTGAGGTTAGTTCACATTCTGGTTGTTGGGTTACTTGCTATGATTGCTGTTTGGTTTCTGGAATGCTAAAGGACAAAGCATTATATATTAGTATTCTGATGGACAGCTAGGCTTCCAAATAAAAGGCAGAAAATAATTTAATTTACTTGAAAATAGCTTTCTGGCTTTGGTAAAAATGATACTTGTTTATCATAAAAAGTTCAGAAGTATGAAGAAGAAAATTAAAAATCATCAGAAATATGAAAGAAAAAAAAAAGACAGCAGGTATAGAACTAGAATCAATAAAACTCATTCAAAAATCACCAGAAATCCAACAAACTAGTTCTAGGTATTATTTTCATCATTTCAGGCCAATTCGCATGCTTGTACAGGCATATCTCAGAGATAGTGTGATTTGCTTTCAGACCACCTCACTACAGTGAGGTATAACCCTTTCCCCCCCCTTTTTTTGGTGGTGGATGGTCATGCCTTTAATTTGTAAAAACACAACACCTGTGATGTGCAACAAAGCAAAGAGCGATAAATCAAGGCACACCTGTGTATATATTTTGCTCTCCGTAAAGCACTTTACATAAATAGGATCACATTATATGTGCAATTGCAAAACCTATTGTCAAAAACGTCTTCCCTAATCGATAGGTTGTGAAAGTAAAGATGGCCATCATTATCCTCTGCCACCGATTTGTGTTCCCTCATAGGAGTTACTGTGATTCATTTCATCAGGCCTTAGTGAAAGAGCCTGAGGTTCTTTCCCAAAGTCCTACGTTAAAACAACGTTACCGAGAGCATCCTGTATCCTTCTGAAAAATTCACAAGGATCACCATGGATAACATCAGAAGACGTGATTTCTGGAAAATCACAAGGAGTGCACACTGACATTTTGATACGTATTGGCAAACTGCCTTCCCAAAAGATCGCCCGCACTCGTGCCTCATCATGACACACGTTCATCCTGATTGACTTTACAAATCTTTGCTAATCTGATAGGCAAAATTATCCCAGTAGTTTAATTCCTGTTTTTGTTCTTAATTTTTTAGTATGTGTTTATTGTGTGTCTGTGTTTCTTAGAAGATAGCATATGTAAAACTCTAGTTTTGAAGAAGGGAGTTATTAATGCAGAAGGAGGGTCATCTCAGCATTGCAACAGCAGTTTGGAAATAGAAACAACCAATGGGGACTCAGTATGCACTGGTTAATATATAAACCTATGTTGTAATATTTTGCAGCCACAGAAAAAAAGAGTATTTTGAATGAATATTTAATAGTGTGGGGAATGATTATACTATCAAGTTTGAGAACATTTCTTGAGGAACAAATTAAAATGCAAAATAATTTGCAGAATAATTTCAGCTCTTAAGAGATGTATGCTTAGAAGAAAAAAGATAGCAAAAAATTAGGAAGACTATTGCAGGAAGTTGTACTGTTGACAACTTCTGTGAGGGGGAGTTTTGGTTGATTTCAATTTTCTTCATACTTGGCAGGCACTGAATTTTCTAATACTATGGGGCTAATATTTAGCATTTGGTTAATGTGTTTATTATCTTCAGTGTTTCCCAGGTCACTCAGAGTCAGACTCACTTAACATTATCGTTAATGATTTCTTTTAGTAAACTAAATGGACATATGCTTTGGTTATTCATAGTACTAAGGGACATGCTCATTAGTACTGGCACTGTATTGGGGGCAAGGTTCCAGCTTTCAAGGAATGTGCCCTCTGCAAGGTAAGAGGAAGCAGGTGCATAACATCTATAGCATGAAAGGGGAGAACATGTCTACCGATGTGCAGAAAAACCTCCTGGGGAAGGTAGCATTGCAGCCCCGTATTGAGGCATAAGTTGGATTTTATAGGTAACATTTGTCATATTTTTTTGACTCTAAGAAATAAGTGTTTGTTGTAGAAAATGTAGATGATGGTAACAGACATTTATAGACTTATCATATGTGGGACACACTGTGTTAGGAAATCTTGTATATGAAAAAGTTTCATTTAAACCCTCCCCCATGCATGTGATTACTTTTTGCATTCCAGAAGCAAGAAAGGAGAGGACAAAAGAGATTGAGTGAACACTGCATACATGATTGGAAAACTGGCAGAGGCAGTACTGGAACCCAAGCCGACCTGGTGCCAAGGAAGAAAATAAATCCATGTTGGGCCCATTGCTTTCCAGTCTCTTTTTTCCCCTAGGCACAAGGGAGGCTTTTCCAGGTTCTGTAGCTGCCTGAACTCTGCTGAGTGGTTGTCACTCAAGCATGATCAGTACACAGGTGGTAACTGAAGGCACACGAGTGGATGAGCTCACAGGGAAACATGCAGAGGAGAGAAGGTTCTGAGGAACAGACATGGAGACACCTTCGCAGGTCTGGCCTGGGTGAAGAGCAGACGACATTGAGGAAATCTTCACAGTGGTGATAATCTTGGAGTTGAATCTTAGAGGATGAGAAATTTGCCAGGTAGAGAAGAGAAAGACAAGTGTCCCGAGAAAAGAGAACAGTATCTGCAAGGCATATATGCAAGAGATGCAAGAGATGCAAGAGACAACATGGTCACTTGGAAAACCAGCAAATGATGTCAGTATAGCTAGAGCACAGGGTGTGTGTGTGTGTGTGTGTGTGTGTGTTCACTCATGGGTGTGGATTTAGCTGTGTAGATCTGTGAGTGTCTCTGTGATTATTCATGGGTGTGCATGTATCTGTGTAAGTGTGAGTATATCTGTGTCTGTGTCTTCGTGAGTGTGAATATATATTCAGGAGGCGACGGTGATGATGGAGAGGCCACAGAGAAAGGCAGGATTCAGATCATCAAAGACCATGTATATTAGTTGGGTTTCTAGAGAATATATATATTCTGTTGGTTCTGATTAGCTGGAAAAAAAATACAGAAAAAAACAAGCTGGTGGTTTAGTTAGTTCAAGTCTGAAGACCCGAGAATCGGGGAAGCAGATGATGTCAATTGCAGCCCAAGAGCTGAAGATAAGATGAGATGTCCAAGTTCAATCGATGATGGGAAAAACCACCGTGGAGAGGGCAATCTATTTTACTGAGTCCGCAGATTCAAATGCTAATCTCATCTGGAAAGGTCCTCAGAGACTTAGGCAGAATCAATGATTAAACTGGGCAATTGTGGCCCACTCAAGTTAACACATGAAGTTAGGCATCACAATCCCTTCTGAAAGGTCTAGAATATTATGGAAAACGAGTCTGGGAATAGAGTAAAGAGATCAATAAAGGCCAGCTAGCTAATACAATCTTGATGCATCTAGAGGGCAGTGGGGAACCTTAATATTTTCGGGAGGAATTACAAGATCAGGACTGTGCATTTGGAAGATTCTTAGACTGGATGGTTTAGAGAAAGAAGGGGCAGCAGAGAAGGAAACCAGTTCATAAAATATCATATAATAATAGTCAAAGTGAGAAGTGATGAGGTGTAATCCTATACATTAGGGTGATGCACAGGGTGAGGGTGGTTCACTGATGTGAAGGGAAGGATGATGGTAGAGATGGGTTGACAGGTGAGAGACATCAAACAATCTACTGAGTTATCTGGGGAAGTCTATTGTGGAACATTCAAACCAACAGTTCAAAAGCATGTCCTTTCTTCCTTCCTCCACCCATTTACAACAAATATTTACCAAGGGTCTATGTTTGGGGACCCCCGTAGTCCAGTGCACACTCTGGGCCTGTTATCAGACTGAAACAACCTAGTGTTAGGAGGGTCCAGAATTCCACAGTCTCAGAAAGGATGAGGTTGGGGTGGGGTGGGGAGTCAGGACAAGCACCCAAGCCAGCATTGAGGGATCTGGGTCTGGGCTACCTTCCTACAGGAGGGGACTCTTAAGATGAAAATTCTAGCCAGCCAGAGGAAGAGGGTTTCTTACCCCAGGCAGAGATGTTGCAGGGGAGCTGGGGAAACCCAGGTGAAGAAGATAATGGTTTCTGCCCTGGTAGGTGGAGCCAAACAAGACTGCCATTCGACACAAATCAGCCAAGTCACGCACATGTTTTATCTTTAGTCAAAAAGTAAACTCCCCTCCATGCAAATTTCCAGCTGCCTGGAACCACACCCACCAGGACCGCAAAGTGGGACCTGAGCCTTCCCTCCAGCGCCCCGCCCTCTCCGCGCCCTGCCCCGCACCCCCTGCCACCCCGCACCAAGGCGTTTGAAGGATGGGCTCAGGACCTTCCTGCCTGCTGAAAGGAACCTAGTTGATGGCCCCTGGTGGCAGGCAGCTAGTGTCCAGAGATACGGCCTTCCAGTCGTGTCGTCGCTCTGGCTCCTCAGCTCCTTTGGTTTCTTATATCCCTCCACACTAGGACAAACTGGGGCCGAAAGAGGGCCGCATTAATTTGTTTGGGTACCCGAGTGTGGGGGAGAAGAGAGGAGAAAAAAACATGCTGCGTGTAGTAAAGGAAGTGAAATCCGAAACGCAGGGGCAGGCAGAGCGACCCCGGGCAGACACTGTATAAACAGCTAAGGGGAGCATACCTCGGTCCGGGGCTGGGGGGAATCACCTGCTCAACCTCCCACCTTCCGGTTCTAGTACCAAAGCAGGGAGTCTGGGGGTAGGGACAGCATCAGGGGGGAAGTATTTACGTCCGTATGTTCGCACAGGCCCCCCCAGTACAAAGGCTGCTGCTCCCCACTTCCTGCAGCCTCGATCACAACCTGGGGGCGTGTGTGAGGGGCGGGGATGCATGCAGCTGAGGAATTAAAAAAAAAAAA